>JAQPPZ010005882.1:0-61050 GCA_028583015.1 Wollemia nobilis
CATTGTATCTTAGCAAAGATGCTATTGAATGGGGTCGTGCTGATTCACCCATTGAGCCTGAGTATTTCTTACCCAACAAAGAAATTTTGCAACATTTCCATTTTGTGTCAGGCTGTGCATATGATTTTTATCATACCAAAAATGCTTCTAATGCAGAACCAATCAACCCATATTTTGATGATTTCCATCCCATTTTGATTCCTATGCCTCACTAGCTTGAGGAGGGACTACTTATGTCGGTAGAGGAAATACCTTTTAAGGTGGATATCAGTAATGATCCCATCGTTCGCGAAGAGGGGTTAGAAATTTGGAGAGAGTCTCACTATGGATGATAGGCGAGCCACTCTCATCCCTCTATTAGAGAGAAAGACCAATTTTTTTTGCTTGGTCGTACAAGGATATGCGCAGTCTAGACCCAAAAATTGGTTACACATAACAATTTTGATAGATACGGTTTAGAAGTCGATCCAAGCAAAATCTTAGGAAAAATGCAACTTACGAGTAGCCTTGATGGTGAAATATGAGCTACAAAGCTGTTGGATGTGGAGTTTGTGATTTCCATCGATTATCCAGGAATGGGTGTCCAATATGTTACACATGGGGAAAAATCAGATGGGGAAGAGAATCCCATATTTGCATAAATTTTGGAGACCTAAACAGGGCAACACCCAAAGATTCATTTATGTTGCCCAATATTGATGCTCTCATAGATGCAACGTAGGTCACAAAATGCTCTCCTTAATGGATGATTTTTCTGGTTACAATCAGAATGTGGATAAAACCCAAAGACCGGACCACAAAATCCTGTTTATAAAGCCATGGGGAACATTTTGCTATAAATTATACCAATTCGGTCTCAAAAAATGTTGGTTTCACATATCGGCGGGCCATGACATACATTTTTCTGACTATATGCACAAAATTATTGAATATTATATCGATGAATTGTTAGCCAAGTCATCGCTATGAGAAGAGCATGCAGAGGTCTTAAGGAAAGTCTTCGATCACCTGATAGAGCACAATGTCAGGATGAATCCTAAGAAGTGTGTATTTGGTGTAACTTCTAGAAAATTACTAGGGTTCATCGTCTCCAAGAGAGGCATCGAAGTAGACCCAGCGAAGGTCAAGGTCATTTTGGAAATGCATCCTCCCACCAATATTAAGGAATTAAGGAGCCTTTTGAGGGTAAGGTAGCCTCGATAAAGTGATTTATCGCCCAACTATCAGATAAATGTCGACCCATGAATCGACTGATACATAAGGGTGTCCCATTCAATTGGTACAGAGACTGCAAGGCAGCCTTCACTGAGATAAAGCAATACCTGGTAACGTCGCCAGTGCTAGCTCCACCAAGGCCAGAGGTGCCTTTTCTACTATATATATTGGCAACTAACTTTGCACTAGGAACCATGTTGGCCCAAAAGAACGTGCAAGGAAAAGAACAAGCCATATATTATATTAGTTGAAATTTGGTGAGCTATGAGCTCGGGTATGCATATGTGGAAAAATTATGTTTAGCAGTAGTGTTCGCTACAAATAAATTGTGACACTATATGTTAAGTCATATGACGTATGTTATATCCAAACAAAATCCTTTGTAGTACATGATGAGTAAGACTTATCACAATACACGTATTGCGAAGTGGATCATGCTTTTGATAAAATTTGATCTGGAATTCATAAGCCATAAGTCCATTAAGGGACAGGTCATAGTAGATAAATTAGCTAAGGCACCACTGTCAAACAGTAGGTCTCTAACAATTAAGCTTTCAGATGATGTAGTCTTTGTCGTATTTGAAGCTCCCAAACCTGAAGAACCAGAGAATAATGCTAATATGACTCTGTTATTCAATGATTCAAAGTGCAAACAAGGGGGTGGTGCTATAATAGTGTTCTTCATGTCACAAGGAGCTCTAATGCCCTTGTTTTTCAAGTTGGATTTTTCTTGCACCAACAAAAACGATGAGTACGAAGCCCTACTGATGGGCCTCCACACAATTATTGCCATGAATATTAAGATATTGAACATATTTTACGACTCCTTGCTCATAGTTAATCAATTCAAGGGGCTTTTTCAGTGTCGATGTCCCGTACTGAAAGCCTATAAATATCTAGTTGACACATATTTGGCCAAACTTGAATGGTATGACATTGAGGTAATCCCTCGATTGTCAAATAGATTTGCATATACCATGGCTTCTTTGGGATATTTAATCCCTCAGAATCCATCTGCTAATTTCACTACCATTCATTTCAATATGCTCTCGCATCCAGCAGCAGAGCGTACGGCCTATGATAACAAAGAATCAGTCAACATGATCAGTGTAGAACCACAAGTTGAATGGTTCTGCAAAGCTGAAGACTTTCTTAAGAGGGCACCCTGGGGGTCGTTAACCTCTCAAAGCCCCATGGGGAGTGGTACTACCATTCACCACAGGGTTGTTTTCGAGTCTGCATTTGCAAAGGTAAATATGCAAGGGGAGCAAGTCATCTTAGCAGTCAAAGCTGAGATTTATCAAAATTGGATTTTGCAAATTAAAGACTTCCTAAAGCTTAGTATAATCCCAGAGGGATTATCGCGTGCCGTGAAGCACATATTTAAATAGAAAATGGCCAAATATATCTTAATAGGAGACATCTTGTACCGACGAAGTTATTATGGAGTTCTCCTTCATTGCTTAGAGCCCCAAGAGGCATCATGGGCAATTTCACAAGCCCATGACGATACGTGTGGTGGCTATTTCAGCGGCATGGCCATCGTCAAGCGCATCCTTTGAATGGGCTACTATTGGCCCACTATGGATAAGGAGTGCAATGTGCATGTCAAGAAATGCGTTAAATGACAACATCATGCTAATCTTATGCACTTGTCATCGTAGGCCTTACAACCCATCCAAGCGGCTTGGCCATTTTCTCAGTGGATATTGGATCTTATAGGCAAGATCTCTCCTCCGTCATTGGGTCGACATACATTCATAATCATGGATACTGAGTATTTTACAAAGTGGATGGTAGCAGTACCCTTAACCACTACAACTATATCTCATATAGCATATTTTATACTGGAGCATATCATAAGTCATTTTGGGATTCCATCCAAAATAATATCGAATAATGGAATATCCTTCAAGAACAAAACTGTGAGAGCTTTGACATCTAAATATAGAATCAAACACAGTTTTGCGACTCCATACTATCTACAAGCAAACGGGTAGGTTGAAGCTTCAAATAAGATAGTGGTGGCCATCTTGAAAAATATGGTACAAGAAAACCACAAGACTGGGATATCCAACTACCCCTTGCGCTATGGGCTTATAGGACTAGTATTCGGATGCCCACTAGGGCAACATCGTTCTCACTAGTATATGGCGCTGAGGCCATTATGCCCTTGGAATTATAAATTTCAATGTTGTGTGTCGCATTGAAAGAGTTCATCGATGATGACACTGCGCAGCAAGCTCGACTGGATCAACTGACGCTACTCAATGAACGTCGCATGAATGCCCTAGAGCATCTTCGTGTTTATCGGGAGCGACTAAAATGAGATTACAATGTCAAATTCCACCAGAGAGACTTTGAAGTTGGGGATCTTGTCTTGAAAGAAAACCAACATAACTCTAATTTACCTCCAGATATGTGAGACAAATTCATGACTAACTGGCTAGGACCCTACATCATATCTAAAAATATTGGTCTGGGTACCTATCGCCTAACGTCACTAGGGGTGTTGAAGAGCCTGAACCTCTCAACATCATCCATATTAAGGCGTTTTATGCTTGAAGAGCATAGTAAAAGGCTCCGAGAGTTGCTTATAATTGCTCGGTCATCCTAAAAAGCTCCAAACACTCTCATCAGTGGTTTGGTCAATAAAAAATCTCCAAAGGCATCCTAAGCCCTTTGGTCAACCTCAAAAGCTCTGAGGGTTTGTTAACTGCTTGGTCATCCCAAAAGGTTCCAATGGTTCATAAAAACTGCTTGGTCAAGTCAGTTAAAAAGCTCCAGAGGCATCTGTAAGCCCTTTGATCAAACCCAAAAGGCACCAAGAGTTTCTAAAAAACTGCTTGGTCAACCCCAAAGGCTCCAAGGATTCTCAAAATCGCTTGGTCATCCCAAAACACCCCAAAGGTACCCATAATCCCTTTGGTCAATCCTAAAAGCTCCAAGGATTCTTAAAAATCACTTGGTCAATCTAAAGGCTCCAAAGGCATGTACTCACCGTTTGGTCAATTATGAGGCTCAAAACCCATAAAAATTATAAAATCAATAAAATCCAAAAAAATTGGTAAAGCATAAAATCCAAAAATATTTGCATTTGCATTTGAATTTTGTATTTTCATTTTGTATTTACACATGCATTCGCTGCATTATTGCATTGCATATAGGCATTCGTCATCCGTTGCATTCCATAATAGAAGGCATTGTGTTTGTCAATCTTACAAATGATGCCATGTTTGTGTTTAAATCATGCATCTCTACATTTATCATAATCCATCATTCATATGAGTAATTGTGTTTTTCAACACAACCTATAATGTTGCTATGGAGATATACTAGGGTTTTTCGATCACTCAGCCATACCTAGTGGTCTTATCAAGATTTGGTAGAAATCTTGCTTTGCTTTTGTAGCTAAGGTTCAGTTAGTATAGCCCTTAGCATATCAAAAGCCTATCACTAATCAACAAATTTAAACAATCCTAATAAGGACTAGGGGAAGATGAAATCCGCGAAGTAGGACCGGGTATCCTGAAGTGAAAAGAGTTATTCTTGTTTATCCCTTTGTGCGGACGATATGGGAAATGTTGGCAGTTGGTAAAAGGATAGGTTAGTTCCCTATTCAAAATCCCTTGCTTACGATAAAATGAGCAATATCCCAAGAGATATCCCACATCAATCCTCATGATTGATACCCTAGATTGATATCATAGATCGACTCCCTAGAGTGATATCCCATATTGATATCATAAGATCGATATTCTCAATCGATATACCAGAAACAATTTTTCCAAGTAAATCCCCCCAAAGGAAAGTTTCTGAAGAAAATTATCAAATGTATAATGTCAAAAAGTGAAGATTAGAAAACTAGCTTAAATCAAAGTTCAAAGTGAAGTTCAAAAGTGAAGATCAAATGAAGATCATAAATCAAAAGTTTGAGCGGAGATCAAATGAAGATCCAAAATCTAGTTCGAAGAGAGATCAAATGAAGATCCAAAGATAGTTTAGAATGAAGATAGAATCGACTCCCTTACTTCACTACATATGAGCAAGTATCCCAAAAATTGAAGGATAGAAAGGAATGAGCCTGAATCCCTAGAATTGTCAACACTACTATACCTTACGCATGATGATATGTCTGATGCATTAGCACCTCACTTATGCACAAGACCAATGTTTGAATATGGAAGAGCTAGCTTTAGGTGTCCTGCATTGCCTAGCGGCTTAGTCCAACTAAAATCTGAACTTAAGATTGGATAAGACATTTGTGGAACCCTTATCTTAGCAATGGGCTGAAATAATCTCGCCTGAAATCGAGGACCGCTCATGTCTTATCTTAAAATAATCATTTGCACACACAGGGATAATGAACAGTTAGGGCCTATCCTAGAAAAAGCCTTTTATCTCAAAAGTCTAATGTGGTTAGTATGCAACTTTTGATAAGTCTATTAGGGTGTTTGAGTCTCATGGAAGACCTCAAAAATTTCTCCTATAGCAACAAAATGTCAAAAAAGGCAACCATATAAATCATCAAATTGCAAAGTATCGAATCTATGATACATCTTTATATAAAGCACAATCAACATATAGGATAGATACCGGATGGATATTAGAAATAATATTTAGATGGCCACTGACTATATCGTGAACATTTTTCAAATTTGCAAAAGAAAATAGAATGACATATCATATCATTCGCACCATAAATATCGCATACCATTGCATTTCATATATGGGTGATTAATTGATTAAATTATTAAGGATTTTCAACTACATTCATGATTTTTATACATTTTGTGGCGTCATTTATTAGATTGATAAACATATTTGCATTCATTCCTTATGTTTTAAGTGATTAAAGCATACAGGTTCATTTGAAAAGAAAGCAATATCAAATATGTGTTAAGAAAATAACATCGCATCCATATGCATACATCATAAAAAGCACATCTAAGCATCTAAGCATGACTGCATATCATCATCATAAATCAAATAGCTATCTAGTGCATGTCATCCATACATCACATCATATAGCATCAACATAGCATAAGCATTGCATCCATGTGCATCACATAAACATAAAATCAAAAATAAATGAGTACACAATAATGAGCCATAAATGATCATATCATATATAAATATGTGTCTCAGGACACATCGGGAGTACAAAAATTTTTGCAAGCTACAAATATGTAGGTCCTCGACCTTACACCAAAAATGATATGTATCAAAAATGTATCCTACACCAGTAGAGCTCTAGCTCTGATCCGCTCCCCCTATACCGGAGCTCTCACCGCATCCCTCAGTACTGTGCTTGGGAGCCTGCTCTTCCTGCTGCCCTACTGTCTATTGTGGACCCTGCTGAGAGCCTTGAGTACCACCTAGCCCGAAGAGGCCTAGCACTCGCCCAACTGCCACCTGTGCAATGGGCACCTCTGTGCACCGGGACCTATGGCTGGATGCTATAGTAGACTACCCTACCTCCCTAGTCCTGGTGTGATTGCTTTCACCATGTGTACTAGAGGACCTATGTGTCCTCTCACTCTGATGGGTACGATGGCTCAAGCTAGCACTAGATTGTACTATAGTTCAAGATCTAGTCCATTGGGACTCTGGAGCATACGGATCCTCGGGAACCTCTGCACCTAGCATTTGTATATATCCAACTAGTTGGTCCACCCGAGCAACCCTGGATGCATTCCTATCATTGGTACTCATCAGCAAACCCTGCAAGCATTGGATCTCTGCCATAGGATCCCGACCACCTGGTAGTGCTACTACTGGTGCTGTCGGAGACCCCATAATCACCTGAGAGGATGGAGGATATCCCCACTATGCCCTGAGTAGATCCCACTCTACTACTGCTGCATCCCTCTATGCTAGTGCCAAATCACGAGCATTGGTGAGCTCACCAACCTAAGTCTCTGCTACTATAGCCCGTGCTGTCAGGCTAGCAATATGTTGCTCTACCTACATCAGTCGGTGATATTTGTCAGTCAACTACACCTATAGAGTAGCGATAGTAGTGTCCCGCTCCCTCTGTTGCATCTGGAATCGCCCTAGCTGACTCTACAGGTCAGCCACCTATGCCAAGAGTAGTCCCTCTACACTGTCAGGAGGGACCTCACCCTCCTCGGGAGCCTCCTCATCAGGGTCAACCTCAAGAGCCTCCTTAGTTGTAGCCTCTACGCCCCAGCCACCCTCAGTCTGCTGGCGCATGTTGCACCCGTCAGGATCCACCTCTACCCCTACCTGATCTACAGCTCGGCCTAGAGGCCCTATCCCATACCAATGGAACATAGACCACCATTCATTATACTCTGGAGTGGTCGCAGCTCTGTCAACTCCAGTCTCCTGGAAGTCATCTGGAGCATCACCTAGAGCCGGAGGCTGGATCCATGATAGATCCCTCTCCAAAGCCAGGTGCCTATAGGCAAACGGGATCTCCGGGATGTCCTGCACCATGTCAAACTGATGCAAGACGTGAGAGAAAAATTGGTACTCTCTGATCTCGGCCTTCTAGCCGAGTAACCATCTATCCCGGTGAGCCTGTCGAAGCCACTCACCGACCTTAGGCCAATCAGGACACTCCATGTAGGGTCGCCACTCAACATCATCTAGCCCGAGTCCTACAAATCGGGTAATGTAATGTTGGACATCGCCAGCATGGGTCCTGCTCCAGAAGCCCTCCTCCTCCCGAGGCCAGCAGGAAACATAGCACTGATGTGCATCATCGATCTCTGTAATGTGCAATGGCAACTCCCCAGGATGCTCTATCCTGATATGTTGCCAGCCCCAAATCTAAAGTAGTAGACTCCATATGATCCCTCAATGGCTCCTGTCAGTAATCTAATAGAGCTCTCGATACATCTGGCATAGTAGAGTACTCCCCCAGGCTAGGAGCAGTGGTTGTCGGATGGAGCTCTAAACAACTCTACGCATAGTAGCTAGGAGGTTCCAAGGAATCCTCACACCCGAGGAGTCTAGAAGCACAACTTGCACCACCAGGTGCATGAAAATGGCCTCACGTACAGAGAAGACATTCTTCCCCTACCAATAGCCGATGTGGACCCCTCCGTGGTCAATGGTGCACTGAGCCTCCTCGCTCCAGGTGTCAAAGATGGCATCAAATATGGACTCCTTAGCGCCAGAAGTCGAAGAGACGATGGCCTCGCCATCAATGGGGATCCTAAAGATCCTGTATACATCCTCTAAGGTAACTGTCATTTCACCTGTAGGCAGGTGAAATGTGTTGGTCCGTGCATTCCAACGTCGGGCCAACGCAGTCAGATAGGCCTGATCTACCCGGATAGTGGGTAGATCCAATACGTAGCCAAAGCCGACAGCTCCAAACCACTCTCACTCACCAGCAGTGAGCTCTCCATGGAGAGCCTTAAGAATGTCAGGCTCTCGAGCTCTAGAGGTCAATCTCTAAAATAAACAACATAATATAAGAAAAAGCTAACTAAAACAAGCAAAAACATTTAAAAATGATCTAAAAATCATCAAAAATAGTTAAAAACTGATAAAATTGCAAAAACATGTCATCATGCAGGCCTACAAATCAAATTTGTCAATCAAACAGGTCAAAAATGCATTAAATGATATTAATTGCCTTTTAAAACTTAGAAAAATTAAAAATTTTACAATTTTTTTCTAAAGTTGGCGAACTGCGGGTCAACCCTACGGTCTGCATGCGGTCAAAAATTGACCGTTGGGATTTTGAATGATGACCGTAGCTAGAAGCTACGGTCCCCAATTGACCAATTGGGAACCACAACTGGTATCTGTGGTCTCCAATTGAGATCCGGTCGGGTGCGATACCGTGGCCAAAAATGAAAAAAAAATTAAAACCTAAGCTACCCTAGCCTAAGATGAGGTTCATTGCCAACAATTTAGTGAGATTGATTTACCAATTACTTAATTGGGTTCATTTTAGTGGTAATGGATGCGAGGTCTTGGTTTTTGAGTTACCTTACCCTTGCCTCGTCCACCGTAGCTCGAAGAAGCTTACCCGCGCTCTGCCATCGTGTTGTGAGTAGGTGTGCGGGTAAAGTTTGGTAGATTTTAGGTGAGTTCTCAGTTGTCACTATCAGAGCTCCATATTTGCAAGTCGCTATCAGGGAATAATGAGAGACATTTAAAAATTGGACTTTTTATAGGCCTCTCATGTTTTGCGTGGATCGAAGGCCCTAGCCGCGGTTCCCAAAATTGCAAATGGGAACCACAGACCCTAGCCACGGTTTGCAATTGGCAAGCAATTTAGAAAATTCCCACCATGGGAAGGGCCAAAAAGATAAATTAATGCCTCCCATTGGGTCAGAACTCAATAAAAGCAATTTAATTTGGAAATTTGGTGATAATCAAGCATCGGGATCCAATTAAAAATTAAAAATTTGGCTGAGATTATAAAGTACATTCAACCGAGGTCGTCGCTATGAAAATCCTTTCATGGAGCGACGCACCTCCCAACCAAATAAATAAGCTCAATTCATAAATCAAAACATTAAAAAAAATCAAATAATTAAAACACCAAATGCGCCTTGTATTCAGTAATTTACCCTATACACTTGGCGGTTGCAGCGACTTGCGATCCATGCAATCCGATAGGATGAGTAAATTACCATAAGGACATTTGGGGTAAAATTGTCATCATTGATTTGATATGCTTCTTTTCAATCCCTAAGAAGGCCTTCACGGCTGGATTGCTCCATGGGAACGAGGTTTTGCATGTCATTTCTCCTATGATATTTTTCTAGCAAATCATCGATAATTTGATTCAACACAAATCTGATTGGATTTGTATCAATTTGATTCCCTAAGATGGCTATTGTAGCCCGACTGCTCCATGGGATAGAAATATGCAAATACTATTAATAGTTGGAATCAAAATCTGAACTAGGCCTAGCCAATGCATTAATATGCTCAAATCTAAATTTGTTCAGATCATCCATGGTGGTCAAGCGACATCGTCACTTTATTCATTGTCATTACCCTCATCGACTCGTCGCTTGAGGGGGTAGTCATAATATCAAATCATAATCAAAATTAATAGAAGATCCCTGAAATCGTAGATCCCTTGATCTTGTCAAAATTGCATTCATCCTTGCGAATCATTGTCAACAGCTATCATAAGCTTACCCCTTTGCTTGGGGAAAATAGCAAATATGATAATTTGTTTGTAACTCTCATCCTTTCAATTATATAGGCCTAACTCCTATTGTAGCACCAAAGCTACTCAAATGTCTAATGACGAGTGCAAACTCTTTCAAGTTTAAGCCTCCAAAGAGTTGGAAGCAATGATTCCAAGATGCGCGTCCTTTTGTTGGACCTGGGGCATCTAATGTTGATCTGACTAATGATCATCATAGAACCTTTGACATCATTTTAGGAGGTCTATTTTTTCTCAGCGTTGTTCTATCTCACAACGCATCTCAAAAGGGGCATCTGTAGACACCTAAAATGCGTCATGTCGAGGGCGACTACTCATATGGACATGTTACAAGACCATATGGAAGATCTTGGATAGATTCCAAGATAGAGCAGTGGTTCTAACCACTCAATTTGGGCTCCTTGGCCTAATCAGTATGAACCGTAGCCCAGACCTATGGTTTATAGCTGAACCACAATTGAGACCTATGGTTTACAGTCTAGACCATAGCTGTGACCTACGGTCTTAATTGGAGTTCAGTTGGCCTTCAATCCAAGCCAAATCGGTTGGAACGACCATTTGATCTAGAAGAAGGCAGTTAATGGACGGAATATTCTAGAGGCTTCCATTCCAACTGTCCTAACCACCTCTTCTTGATCTTGGATTCTCTAGGAAGCCACCCCCAGTCCTAGGGCATCCTATAAATACCCCCTCCAAATGGGGAGAAGATATAGATGATTTGTATAGCGAAGCACTAATGAATTATCGAGAGAGAGTAAATTGATCAAGCGAGCAATGAAGCCCTGTCGAATTGCATATTGAATTCATACATTTGAAGGCCACTTTGCTATTCACCCAAAGATCAATTTTCCATGGAAGTTCTAGGAGCCTAGAAGGACCAAGAAATGCAAATTCGGGCAAACGAAGGCCCATCACAATGATTCAACCACCAAAACCTATTAGAAGGACACCGAAGGTGACCCTTGAACATCAATTGGACAAGGAGGTCAAGCCCACTACCCTTGGAATTGAGGGTAAGCCTATCAGAGTGCTAACCATGGCTTTCAGCCATGGTTTACAGTGCATACCGTTCACCAGAGTTGCGGTTTGTAGTAGAGGTATAACATGCATTCCTATTTTCATTTATGTATGGTTAACTAGCTTAGATTAGTTGTTTTCACGGTTTAAATACATTTTAGTAGACTTTTGACCGTAGAATTAGGTTAGTTTAGCTTCTTTATGTTTATGCTTCAATTAGGACTCAAATGGTTTCTTTATGCATGTTTATGCTTCATTTTATACATTTAATCCATGCATAGTGTAGTTGCTACTTATCTTTACGCTATTATATGAATCTTGATTCGATTTGCATAGCTTAGAAGCACTTTTCATGTTTTCTTGATTATGCATGATTAATGGTGTCATTATGCAATTTACCTAAAAGGGCCTCATCATGAGAGGTTGCCTATATTTTTTACATTCTTGTGTTGTTTCTTGACCGTAGGGAACAGTTTCAAAGGAGAACCAACTATCAAGTTCCTTCCCCATCCCGAAGAAGAGGGCACCTCCACCCTAGAGCAGTTCGTGTCATCCTGAAAGGCATTTGAAAATCACACCTACCCTTAAGAGGGAAACAATTGTGCACTCCTATTGTAATATTGTATCAAAATGATTATCTCTAAGAGGGATGTACTTGTAATTTCATGTTGACTTTGAATACAATGGAATAAAGTGTTTTTCTTCTTGATCCATTTGTTGTCAATTTCTTGTTCTTGTATGCATGTTATACTTTTATCATTTATTGCAATAGGACGCCATTGGGTGTGAGCCTTTTTAGTGGTTACACCTTCCTTTGAGACCACATGGCCTAATAGTTTTCCCTCATGTACTGCAAAAAATGACTTCTTAGGATTCAATGAGATACCAAATTCTTTTTATTTTTGAAAAACCTATTCCAAATGAGATAGATGATCATTTTTATCATGAGAAAACATCGTCATGTCATCTAGGTAAATCAGAATAAATTTGTTTATAAGTGTACCAAAGGTATAATCCATGGCCCTCTAAAATGTAGCTCTAGCATTAGACAACCGAAAGGGTATTCTTTGATAGGCAAATGTACCCCATTTTATGGTGAATGTTGTTTTGTATTGGTCTTTGTATTTTACCCAAATTTGGTTATATCTAGAGTAATCATCCAATAGTAAGAATCTTTTTTCTCCAGCTACCATTTCTAAGATCTGATCAATCTGATGTAGGGGGTAGTGATCCTTGAGGGATGCTTGATTTAGATTTCTAAAATCTATGCATAGGCGTATATCCCCATTCTTCTTTCTTATGGGTACCAAATTGGCTACCCAAGTGGAATGTTTTATTGGATATATTATCCTAGCCTTTAGTAGTTTTAAGAGTTCCTCTCTCATAATGGATTCTATCCTAGGATTTACAGGCCTCTATTTTTGTTAGAATGGTTTAGCATCAGGCTCTAACTCAATAGTATGTTGGATAATCCTTTTTTCATACACCTTAAGGTCTTCATATGACCAAGCCACAGTATCTTGGTATTTTAAGCATAAATTTTTCATCTCTTCTGCTTCCTCAGGTGAACACTGGATCCCAATATTGAGCTTCTTTCCTATTTCGAACTCCACTTATTTATAGATATTTTCACCGATCTTCATGGCTCCAAGCTTCTTTCTATCTTCATTATAAAATAGACTTTCAAGGGTGACCAATCCCCTTGGAATATGATTGTTTCTTAGTTGGATAAGGTCTTGTTGATCTATTTCCTCCAAGTCTTCCTCTTGGACAATTGAGAGGTATGCTTCTCTTATCATAAAATCTAGAATTTTTTCATCACTTTCAAAAACCTTCCATAATATCTACTTGTTTGGCACTGCAGGTCTAAAAATCATTTTAATTCCCTTGGTCTTCTTAGTTCCAAATTATATAGGAGGATTGAAATTAGCTCCCTTCCCTGCAAATGAATATGCTAGGTGATTCTCTTCTCTAGGAACAAAACTTAGATTTAGGGCATCAAATGAATCCATTAGGTCCCATACCCTGTTCCTATAAGCTTTTAAGTAATGGTGCTTACTATTGCACTTATTCCTTACCTGATGGACTATCAACTCAGAATCACCATATATGTTTAAAATCTTGATGTCCATGCTTTCTGATTTCATCAATCCAAGGTACAAAGCCTTGTACTCTACAAAATTATTAGTACATGACCATGTCAGTATATCAAAAAAATTGTTTATCCCTTCCGACTGTGATTGTAGAACCACACCAACCCCTGCACCATTTCTATATTTAGCACCATAAAAATGCATAACCCATGTTTCCTTGTTTCTTAGGGATTGATTAGAAATAGTAGGGAGTTTCTTTGCCAATTTAGTTGTGATGCTATATGTACCCATACCAGTTAAAAATTGACTATAGTCTTCTTTGAAAGGCAACTCATCTTCAATTTCTAGCTCCTCAATGTTTTCAACTACCTCAAATTCCTCCAAAGGATTAAGATTGCACATATCTTCTTCAATATTTTCAATATGATAAGCAACTTGTTTCTCAAGTGTTATCCTTATCATTTTTCCTTTGAAAGGGATTACCATGCTAGAATAATCCATGTACATACATCCCCTAGCCTTACAGTAAATTATCTTGAGAGGCATAACCCAAAATAGGGTTCTAAGTCCACCACCACTATTTCCTGCACCACCGTTACCTCGGGAGCCCTGTGCAACCTCATCAGTACATATTTAATAACCCCAACTATCTTTATAGGTGTCCCATGTAGTTGCAAAACTCTAGGACAAGAACAGGTATATTCCATACCCATTTCTTCATAGATCACCTTAGGCATAATTGTGGTTGATTCTCTTGAATCAATCATACAATTTTGGACTACCCATCCTTCAATTCTTAAGGATATGTAGAAAGAGGGAGGTTTTTTTTTTAGAACAACAGGTTTCATTTCTTTATTTTTTGGTGGTATAGTGAGGATGGTGGTGGTTGGTCTGTTCTGGGGATTTTTGTTGAGGGAAGCTTTAAGCAGGTCAATCTGGCCCAAAATGAAAAGAGTGTCATACAGGCCAAATTTTGATGGAATACTTTTCATCTCCTCAAAAATTTTGTACTCATACTTGGTCAGGGATAGTCTTTCCAGTACTCTTTCTAGATCACCATATTTCCTTTTGTATTGTTGGGTTGCCTCTAATATTTATCTTTTGGTAATAGATGGGAACCTGAGCCTTTCTTGATCCTCACCCTTAGATCTCATTCTGTCTCCTTATGTTTCTATTTCAGGATTTTTAGGGAGACTATATGTCTTCTCCTTCCCTCTAGCTTGAGGAATAGGAAAAGTGTCACTACTTTGATGGGGGAAGTTAACTTTATTTTGAGAAGGGACCTAGAATTGTCCCATCTTCTGGGGGTCTACTTGTAAAGATTTCTTTCCAAACCTTGTCATAACAACAACAATCAAACTTTCTTCCTCTAGCTCTTTTTTGACCATGATCTAATTAGGGTTCCATAACATATTAACCCTCCCCTTATGATTCCTTTCAGCTTGATCCATAGCTTGTTTAACATGGTGTCGATACATCACACAAGATTGTGAGTCATGGGGGTCATTTCATACCAAACACAAAATATTTGTAAGAGTGATATCTGCAAAACACTTCGACTCCTCATATGTTGCATTAACCCTAACCCTAGTACTATTACTAGGACCAAGTCTTTGATATTTGTTTACATATGGGAATCTCCTCTGTTGTGAAATTTCCTGATCTCTATTTTCCATCGAATTCATTCTATTACTCAAATTTTTCATGGTATTTTGTATATCCATAATAGTAGACAATTCTTGAGAAGGTTGAGAAGGAAGGGGAGGAAAAGGAGGTGTGGAGGATATAGGTTTAGACCGAGGAATCAGATTCATTTGTGGAGATGGATATGGTAAACAAAGGGGGTCCATGTAGGAGGGCTTTGTGGATTTCTCATGGCTACTATCGGTTTCTAAGTTATAGGTAAACACGATTTTGGTGGGAATTATTCCCATATTGATCAGGATATTTTTAGCATGGACGACCGCATTATAAACTTGGGGGAAGGTTTCTACTCTAGATTGTTGTGTTTGCAAACCTAGCTCTAATCCCAGGGCTCGAATATAATACATGTAATCCAAACATGCGACTGGTCTAGCAGTGGGGGGAATTCTCTTCCATGTTCTGCTAAATCTCAAATTAAAATCCGAGACAGTTCCTTGCTAGGTTTTTTGCATGGCTGTAAACTTATTTAGTAGATAAAAGGGATTAGCATATTCATTAAATTCTTCTATGAATGTCTCTGCAAATGATTGCCATGAAGTGATAGAATTATCTTCCAGAGTCCTAAACCAATGCAATATATTTCCATGAAAGGACAAGGCTAGAATTCTAACAATAATATTTTCCTCTTTTATGTTGTGGATTGCTACCAGATTTAAGATATCTTGGCAGTGCTCATAAGCTATTTTTCCAAATCCATAATACATGGGGGTTGCCTTAGATATAGCTTGGGGGATGGTATCCATTTGGGCTAATCTAAGGGTCCCAGTTGAATACCAGTTAGGGTAATTTTGTAGCGGATGATTAGGAACCACATTTTGTGCTATATTTTTGGCTTTAGGCCTTCTTGGTGGAACTATTGGGTTTTCTTCTAGAAGCTCTTCTTATTCAATAAAATCTTGATCTAAAATTTTGATAATAGCAGCCCCTCTTTGAGGTAACTCATAATGAAAGAAATAATTAGGGTTGTTCCTCTTGAAAGACCTGGTATACATGAAAGGGTACTGGTCTACAATGCTTTTTTTGGGTCTACTGACCAGGGAGTCACCAGGTGAAATTTCTTTTCTCTGCTAACAAGGTCAAGAGAATTCACCAAATCTTGATTCCTTCGGGTTGAGATAACAATAAATATTTAGATGGGTTTCATGTTCCTTGTGAACAGTCCCACCAAGCATACCAAAATTTTTGGGCACTGAATTTCACCAAGTTTTCACTCGATACTATGGTTGTCTATCTTCCTACTTTTTGTCTAGGCTTGCACCCGATAGTTGCAACTCAACACTCAACATTGGATGGACCAAAATAGGGGTTTCGATCCAACATCCAGAGTAGGTTGGTTCCTTGTCAACTTAGCAAGTTGTTGACACAATTATGCTCACTTAGGGTTTGGAGTTTAGGGTAAGAGAAGGCTAGGGCTAGAGAGATGTGGATAATAGTAGATGGATAGGTTAAAAAAATTGCACTACCATAAAAAGCTCCCAAAAAAACCATGCTAAGGACATATACTCGGATCAATATTTATCCCAAAATAGATTGTTTCATATATTAAAGCACAATAGAGAAATGTTGTAGCAAGCAATTTCAATATCCATGGAATGATAATCCAAGTAACAAAATTTACCAAACACCTTGATTTCATAGAAATGTACTTCCTAACCACATAGAACGAATTCAAAAGCATATTTCAATTACTTATAACAACTAGTAATCCAAAATTTGGCACAAACTAACCATCAAAGTATTTACAAAAATGCAACTAAGAAATATGAACCTCTGACATCAAGCATGAGAATGCGAACTTGAGGTGAAGATCAATGTATTTCTCCTTTAATTTAGCTCTTCAAGAATATTTACAATGGTACAAGCAAACATGTTAGAGCCAACCCTTAAAAATGAGGGTTTGACCTCTACTTATAGTTTTCTCATTACAATAAACAAGAAACAATACCAAAGATCTTGTTACAACAACACAACAAATATATTTAGCTAACATTAGCTCATTGGTCCGTCCTCCAAGAATTTTGCTAAAGGAAAGTCCACCATGGCAGCTCAGGGTCTCTACAACTTGCTAATCACTCAGTGGAACTGAATTTTAGACCTTTAAAGATCATGCATCTCCCTCGATCCTTCTTGGGAGTGAATTACCACCATCGATATGTAACTACATCTGGTTCAATATTCTTGGAAAACCCTCGATGCTTCATCTTCTAGCTGACTGTTATAAATTATGATACAACAATATATTTTAAACCACCAAGATTTGGTAGCTTAACCTCCACCGTTGATTCTCTTCATCACATGATTCATATTCAATCCGGAATAAGTTAAACGTCATTCCATGCTAAAATTGATGATGTCATATTTTAATTAGAAGCAACGGAATCTCCAATCCAGATCTCTGATATTTGAACATCGAATCCACTCCAAGATCTATCATATTCAGCATTATATTCTTCAATCCACATTAGAATATTGATGATATCACCTCTTTCTTATAGCCTTTATGGATTTCATTTTGAATAGAGCAAACACTAATCACCAATCTAGGTCCAAAGCTAGTCACATACTTCTTCCATCGTGAATCCACACTTTCATTATTTCATTGCCCCATATTATCTTCATTCTAGAAAGGAAATACTTGTTCATTCTATGAATCACCAATCCACACTTTTCTGCCAATGATGTCATCATATCCTTGAAAATTTTACGGATTTGAAGGTAGCATTAATCCAAAGCCAAAAATAAAAGGACCTTCTCAAAATTAGATATTCAATATACAAAGATGCCATTCCACACTTTTCCATCATTGACATCATCATCTCTTAGGAAATTTTGTAGATTTGAGATCTACCATCATTCCGAAGCTGAATTGAAATCACCTGGAATCGATCCAAACATGAAAACTTCACTAACTGTTGAGCATATTCATATCTTCTAACCCAGTTCCACTTCAAAATATACTGTAAGGTTTGCAAAATGATGATTTTATCACTTAGTCAAAATTATACAAAATTTTATTAAGTATGTGGCCATTTTGGGCCTATAGGGTTCTACCTAAAGATTTAGCAAGTATGATGAACAAAATTGGAGATAGGGGATCACCTTGCCTTAGGCCTCTAGTGCTAGGAAAGTAGCCAGTAGCAAATCCATTGACAAGGACGAAGGATAAGGCTGATATGATGCAAGCTTTAATAAGGTCAATCCATTCATGATGAAATCCAAATTTAAGGAGGACAACAAAGAGAAACTCCCACAACACCCTATCAAAGGCTTTGTTCATATCGAGTTTTAGGAAGAAGTCAAACTTTTTATTAAGGGTGGTAGAGTGCAAAAATTTGTGAACAATAATAACACCATCAGTAATGGTTCTCCCTTGGATAGTACTACCTTGGTATGAATCAATGATTAATGTAAGGATATATTTTATTCTATTGATCATGAATTTAGAAATAATTTTATAAAGTACATTACATAGACTGATAGGTCGGTAGTCGATATAGTGTTGCACACTTCTCTTTTGGGTATGAGGGTCAGGAAAGTTGAGTTAATGTCCTTGTGGATGAACTTGGACTACTGAATTTTTTGAATGGTTTTACAAACATCGTTTCTAATGATATCCCAAAAGGTTTGGAAGAATCAGGGAGGGAAGCCATCTGGGTCAGGGACCTTGTAAAGGAGCATATAAAAGAGAGCTTATCTAATTTCATCACAAGAGAAGGTTTTGATAATATTCCTATTGGTCTCAAGGGTGATGATATTAAGAATATTGTAGAGTAGAGAATCATGATGTTAGGAGGTACTAGGATCCTGAACATCAAGAAGAGATTGGAAATGGTCAACTACCTTATACCTAATTTCATGGATGTCGTTGGTGATGGTACCATCAATTTTAGTAAACTATTTTATTCTATTCATGCTACGGTGTCTAAGAGTTGAGGCATGAAAGAATTTGGTATTGGTATCCCCATATTTGAGCCAAAGTGCCCTAGACTTCTATCTCTAGAATATTTCTTTCTTGGCTAAGATGTTGTGATAGTCTACTAGGAGTTTCCTCTCTTCTTGCATGATTTTACTGTCATTGTATTCTTATTGGATTTGGGATTCAATGACATGCAATAAATATTTTATAACCTATTTATTCCCAAATATATTTCCAAATATCTCTTTATTCCACACCTTGAGATTGTGCTTAATGAAGTGAAGTCTCTTGGCAACTTGGGTGATTGGAGATCCAAAGAAAGGATGGCACCACCATTCACTTATACGCTCTCTGAGATTAGGATGATGTATCCACATGGTCTCAAATCAAAAGGAGATCTTGAAGATAGGGGGTTTGAGGTATTTTAACATTATGGGGTTGTGATCAAATCTAATTCTAGGAAGGGATTGGAGGATGGCATCTCTAAATAAGCACATAACTTCCTTGGATTAAAGAAACCTATCAAGCCTTAATTGGATGTGATGAATTCCTATTCTCCTATTGCTCTAGGTGAATCTGGACCCTTTGATATGGACATCCATTATTTCATTGTTATCCACAAATTCATTAAAATCTTCATAGCTCTTAGATGAAATGTCATTTCCACCTTTCTTATTAGACAGGTAAAGGGGAGTTGAAGTCCCCTATGTTGGAAATTTTGAGGATATTGTGTTGTCATTGATGTCAAAGGATTGATGTCATAGGTTGATGACATTGGTTGTCATTGATGTCAAAGGAAAGATAGGTGAGAATAATATTCAAAGGGTACATGAGGCAATGTGGGAGCAAGAAGAAGACAAGGTTCTTCATGGTTGTGTGAGCAAGAAAAAGACAAGGCATTCTCCATGGTGGTATTTGCAAAGGAAAAATAAAAGGTTTAATTGATTTACCATGGTGGTACTTGCAAAGAAAAAAAAATGTTTCATGGTGGTAAAGAATTTATCTTAAGAAAAAGGCCCAAAGAAGAAAAAATAAATTATAATATTTAAATCTATCTAGATTTAAAATATTATAATAATTAAAAATTAAATGGTGAGCACCAAAGGTTAAGGTTGAAAATCGAACATTTCTCATGCATCAACATCAAGGTCCAAAGTGGAAATTTGCATATATAAGGCAGATAAATTGCAATGCTAAGAAGTGAAAAAATTAAATTCAAAAATCATGCACCTTCGTGATTCATTCGTTTGTGGCAGAGTAGGAGAATAAGACAAGGGATAGGTTTGTGTTTCAAGGTAGAGTGCGTGGATAAGTAGAAGGGACAGTGAACATTAGTTCCATTGGGTAGCTAGCCTAGATGGTAGAACCCTCAATTCTAAGGAGTGGCAAAGGGGAGGTCTCAAGTTTGACACACATCGAAGACAATGTGATAGAGTTTTTATTTGTGAAGGTTTTCATATCGAAAATCATGCATAATACGGAATGTGTGTGCTTTGAGTTCTATGTGGGTGGCTAGCCCACATGGTGGCCTAGCTAAGTGCTAGGGCATGGGCCAACAAGGGGAACAGGTTTGAATTGGGATGGCGACAACAAAGTGGGCACATTGTTTTTGAAATAAATATTTTCTAAAGTCTAAGGTATGCACTTGCTTAGGGAGTCATAAGGCCATCATTTTGTTTTTAATTTTTGAATTAAAAAGGGGAACAACATGGAGTTTATAATTCATATTGTTAGAGCTATGTGTGGTGCATAAAATAAAGTAATATTATAATATTCATGTTGGAAGTTTGAAGTGGATTGAAATATTTTATTTCAAGTAGGAGGTATAAGGTGTATATGGCAATTTCATGTGTGTAATTTATGCCTTGTTGTGTTGAATATTATTTTGCAAGAGTAGGAGTAATAAGGTGTGATAGTGGCTTATGTTTTATTTTAATTATTGCACAATGAATGGAGAATATGAGAGGTTTTTTTTTAGTGTTAATGCTTCATATTTAATAACAAAATAAGGGTCATAGAGTATCATTTTCAGATTTCATTGTGCACATATTTTTGAAAAGAGATTTCATACAAAATTTTTGAGAAAGTACTTTGCTATCTAATCCTTGAAGTGGCACAAGAAAAATTGGTTGTTTGTGAGACAGGTTCTTGAGGACACTTCTTCATCAAAGAAAACTAAGAGGTATGAGAACATTACTCCTTATTTGAGGTGTTTAGTTGGGCATATCTTTTGATGTTATAAGGAGGAGATATAAGGATTAAGTTCATGTGCATTGTTAAAAATATTTGAGATAGGATTTGTGCTTCATTGTTTGAACTCCATTGTTGAATGAGATTGGATACACTTGAGCTAGGGTTTGTGAAATAAATTGTGCATCCTACTTGAAATAAATTGGAAACACTTGTGTTAAGGTTTGTGAAACAAGTTGTGCTACATGGTTTGTGCTTCATTGTTGAAAGAGAGTGGAAGTACTTGTGCTAGGATTGAGACCAAGTTTGTACATCATTGTGAAACATTTTGAGTAGTGGTTTGAAAGACATTGAAAGTAACTGTGAAGTGTTTGAGATCAATCTTGTGAAGGAAATTTGTGCATTATTGTGTTTGATCCTTGAGAATAAATTTGCAAGAAAGATAGACCAATTTTGTGAAGCAAAGTTATACACTAGTTTGATTTGATTTGAAAGGGATTTTGCAAGAGGTAGAGATTGGATTAGATGAAAGCAATATTTGTGAATGTGAACAAAATATTGGGTATTTGATAGTACATATCATTCTCTATATGCTCCAGAGGTTAAACAAATCCTAAGTAGAATATGCTTGAATTACCTAGTTGAAGAAAAGGAGTTCTGAAAGAGATATAAGCATTGTTTGTATGCAATATTTGGAAATATTTGAGTAGGTTCAGTGAATAGGTTTGAGGTAGATTTGAGAAAGTCTTTTGAGAAGGCTTGAAGGTATATTTGAGCAAGTCTTGTGAGAAGATTTGAAGCAGCATTGAGGCATATTTGAGCAAGTCTTATGAGAAGGCTTGGGATAGAGTTGAAAAAAATTGAGGAAATAATTAAAGTAGATTTGTGCATGTAACATGTGCAAATTTGGATAGATTTGTGAGCAAAGTTAGAACAGATTTGTGCTAACCTTGTAATGAGGTTTGGTGCATATTTGAGGTAGATATTTGTGAGCATAGTTAGAGAAGATTTGTGTTAACCTTGTAATGAGGTTTGGTGCAGATTTGAGATAGATATTTGTGAGTAGATTTGGAATAGATTTGTGCTAGCCTTGTAATGAGGTTTGGTGCATATTTGAGGTAGAGATTTGTGAGCAGAATTAGAGCAAATTTATGCTAGCCTTATGATGGGGTTTGGTGTAGATTTGAGATAGAGTTGAGAGAAGAATTTGGAGCAGACCAGAGCAGAGGGTATAGATTTCTCCTATGGAGAGAGATCCATAAACCAGAGCAAATGGGATAGAGTTCTCCTATGGAGAGAGATCCACAAACCAGAGCAAAGGGGATAGAGTTATCCTATGGAGAGAGATCCACAAACAAGAGAAAAGGGGATAGAGTTCTCCTATAGAGAGAGATCCATAAACCAGAGTAAAGGGGATTGAGTTCTCCTTTGGACATAGGTCCATAAACATTGTAACAGAGAATTGATTCCCAAGAATTTTTTTGAGAAAATTTAGAAGAAAAATTTTCTCCATGGACATAACCCACATTGGGTGAACAACATTAAATTTGTGTCTCTCATGTGTATGATTATTTATGCATTGATTTGTTATTGCTATTTATTTTGTAATTGATAACATTAGATAATATTTTTTGGGAAAGAAAAGTAAAAGTTGATCTTATACGGTTCACCCCCCTCTTAGTATAAGCTTGTGTTCTTCATCTTGCTAGTACCCAATATTGATCAGCAAAAATGACCCTCATCTAACTGAGAATGTCCCATAGGGTGGTTCTACCATGAGGGGTATTGGAAGCATAAATGTTTGAAAGAACCTAGCTGAAGTTGTTCTCCTTACTAAAAAAAGAATATTGGTTATTCTATCAGATGAGGAAATGAGTCTTCCATCAACTTTGTATGGGTCCCACATACATATGAGTCCTCCTAAAGTGTCTTGGGTAGGGTTGGCAATAAAATCACTTTTCTTCTATATATTTTTGACCACTTGGTCACCAACATTTGATTCAAGCTTGGTTTCTTGCAAAATAAGGATGGTAGCTTTGAGTTCCTTCCTCATGGTGGAAGTCAACCTCTATTTGGCTGGACCATTAAGGCATCTCACATTCCATGAGAGGATCTTCTTTTGGAACTCTTGGTTGAAGATTTTTTCCTCCTTTTCCTTATTGGGAGGAGGATTTGGTTCTCATTAGTTCATCCTTATATGTATTAGGGTAGTAGGAAATAAGGTTGTCTAGGTGCCATTGGCGATTTCATCATCAGTCTCCTTCTTTATTTGATTAGTATTTGAGGGTCTCCCTCGTTTTTTATCACTTTTGACATCAATGGGAGGCTTTTTTAAGCTTCTGGTTTGATTAGGACTAAAGGTTTTAGGGGCCAAAGATCTGATAGTTGGGATTTTAAGCTTATCAGGACTTTGGGTAGAGAGTTTGAAATTAGGACTTTTGGCCCTAGGACTTTGGATGGGTGGAGGAAAGGAAGGGCCAGATCTTGATGGAGAGTGACATTGAGTAGGGATGTCAAAATAAGACTCAAGGAATAGGAAGTCATATCTGTCTTTAAAATTGTGGATAATTAATTTAGATAAAATATCAAAGCAATTTGGATAGGTAAATAATTAACAAACTTGATCATTGGTGAATGGATGAGGAGACTCTACCACTTGCTTTCCTTTGGATGATTCCTTGGAAGGTTGAATTTTAGGATTCTTCTGGGCATAATGGGGGTAAAAGCCTAAATCCTAATTAATTTTGTGGGGGAGCTTCCTACGAGTCGTTAGTGATTTCTATTGACCACCCACCTTAGGTTGATGACCAAGCTCCTTTTTGGCTTCCTCCATAGTGGATTTGAGCTTGGGACATTAAGCTCTAAGATGACCCTATATGTGACATTCAACACAAAAATTTGACTTGTTCTCATACTCAAAATATTGGCATCTATGATAAGAACCATAGATAAGATTTACATGTGTAGGGAGTTTTGAGTCGAGATTAGGTTTGATACAAATGCAGACATGCACCATGCGATATTTGGATTTTTTTGTTGGGTCTATGGTGACCAGTTCACCAATATCTTGAGAAATACCTCGAAGGATGTCTTCATGTCATAAATAGATTGGGAGATCAGGAAGGCGAACCCATATAGGTGCCATATTGATACTCTGTCTAAATTCTTGATTTTCATTATTTGGATCTTCTTCAATTTTCTTAGTAAATACATTTTTTTTTTTAATTTAGCACCCTTATTGAAATTTTCCTATAGCAACCTTCACAATGTTAAACTCCATCTCTATTGTATATGCATTTTATCTTAGAGTAATATTTTCCAAACTCTGTGCTATCATAGTTTGTTTTACTAGATTTTGACTACTAGTTTCCTTCCTAAAGCATAAGTGCAACCACAAGAATTATAATAAATAGTTGATATTAAAACACATTAATGTTATAATATGCAACAAATATTATCAATGAAAAACATTAAAATAAATCTTAATCATTATTTGATTGAGGTACTCAACATTTTCATGTTAGTTTCACCTAAACTTACTACTTTCTCTAACCATGGAAGAGAGAATTTAACTTCATGATCCTTTATTAAAATCCCTCTATTGACTATCCTATCTACACATTTGTCCCCTTCCCTTAACGTATGTGTAAACCTAATTTCTTCATACTCCATAACAAGGTCTTGTATTTCCACAGTGATCTCTTATATGTTCCATGGAGCCTTTGCTTTTCTCAAAATTATATTTATAAATATTAGTGAATCTCCTTTCATCCATACTTTGTTCCATTTCATTTGTCTACATATTTTAAACCCTTCCACAACTACCCAATTTTTAGATTCATTATTTATCTTAAAACCACTATTAAGAGTGTAATGTGTCAAAATATCACCTTTATTATTTATTCTTCCTCCTCCTATTGGTCTTGAATTTCCATTAGATGCTCCATAAAAATTCAATTTGACCAACTCCACTTCTGATGTTTTTCACTTTATATTATTTACCTTCCTTTTGTTTCTCTTGTACCCAACACTCATAATTCCATTGATGATTTGACTCCATCTATTAAGGCTCTTTTCTCCAAGAATAAAGATTGGGTGAGTTGATAGGGTTGGTTTAGACTCCTCTATGACTAAAAAAATATTCCTTTTCATTAAAAATAATCCACTTTTAGGATTATAATTTGGGATTATTTTTAGCAAAAATAGAAATGGCTTAACTTCTATATATTTGTTTATAGTACAAGTGTAGGTGCAAGTGCAAGAAGGGAAAGAAGCCTGATACCCTTAAAATTTGGGTAACTTCTACATAAAGGTTTACAGTACAGGTGTAGGTGCAAGTGCAAGTATTCTCTTATGGTGAAGTGTTGTGTGTAGGCTGCAAAGTGGCCTATGGGTGCTAATGAGGGTCCTTTTGGACCTCCTCCTTAGTCCCCCTCCCCTAAGATATTATTCATAGATATAGTTAAAGGAAAATAGGACATGGAGGATGTCTTGTTTAGAGACTCATATCTTCATTCTATTTTCTCTATAGTAGCCAAGAATCCAAAGCAATAATCATACCAGACAAGGGTTAATGGCTACATCCCCCAAGTGACCCTTTGTCCTAAACTGGTGATAGATCAAGCTCTAGTGGCTAATAAAATTCTCTATAGAAGTAAACATAACCTAATTTATAATTTTATCAGCATAAGATCATCTTTAGGATTTATGTCCCCTTGGATCCAAAATAATTGAGAGCCCCTTGGGGATACCTCAATCTCTCTTATTAGCAATGACTATTATATTGTGAGTTTTTCTTCTCAAGCATATAGAGACAAAGCCTTTGAGTCAAGGAGAAGAGCATATGGTGTTGTGAGAATTTTTTTTTGGCCATGGAAGCTAGTATTTGATCCTCGGATGGAGCCCTATGCGGTGATTGTTTGGGTTCATATTTATGCCCGACCCATGGAATACTAGTGTGAACCTATTTTTGAAAAATTGGATAACTTCTTGGGGTATTATTTAGGCATTTCTAGGGACACAATGAGGGATGACTCCACTATTTATGCTCAGATCTATGTGGATATGGATCTCAACCAAATTATTCTAGATAAAATAGAAATTAATATGGGGGACTTATCTTGGATCCAATAGGTAGACTATGATGCAATCCCATTTTGATGTAGGATCTACCATAAACAAAGTCATCTAGATCACTTTTTCTGAGAGGGCATCACAAAGAGCCCCATCCATCCAAAGGAAACTGTCACCAACAACAAGTTTCTAAGAAGGGAGAACATAATATACCCACAAAATCGAATGTTAATCCCCTTGCAAAGGGTTCTTAAGCTCCAAAGAGAAAGAAGAATAAAAAAGCAACACAAAATGGTCCAAACAATCAACAAAAATACATTTCAATAGGTATGAAATTCTTATTTCTCTCTTAGATATGCAGGAGGAGACCACCATAAAATATGAACCTTAAAAGGATAACCTTCCCCCTATAAGGGTTGATGAAATTTTCCATCTTGTTTCTTTGAATTCAGATTTGGGGATTGATCACTTAGCACTAATAAATCTAGGGAACCAAACCCTTGCAATGGTGGTGATGTATAATAATGTTTCAATGAAAGATAGAGAAAAATGATAGAGGGAAACCTAACCTTGGGATCCAACAAGTAGAGAAGAGGTTCAAAAAAAATTCTAGAAAATATTGTAGGAAGAAAATCAAACCAAGAGAAGTTGGCTAATGAGGGAGGCCAACTAGTCATCCAAAGAAATATTAAGTAGATTGACACTTACTGGAATCTAGGTTCCCAATGATTTTCCAATATTGGAATATAAGAGGTCTAAATAGTATACCTCATTAAATCATTGTTCAAAGTTTAATTAAAAATCATCATTCTAACTTTATTCTCCTTCAAGATACTAAAGCTTCCATTTAGAATATGGATATCATTGTTAAGAAAATTTGGAGATAGGATGAGTACATGGTGGTTGGATCCCAAGGGGCTTTAGGGGGAGTGGTGAATTTATGGAATCCTCTTCTTTGGACAACTTTAGATCACTTTGCTAGTTGGGGTATCCTCACTTCTCTCTTCAAGAGCAAGAACTCTAGGGATATTTTATTGATTTCCAATTTCTATGATGCTACAAATTTTATGGAGCAACAACACCAATGGTTTTTTTATAAGATAGTAGAATCAAAAAAATAGGAAGTGAATTGGATAGTGGAAGTGGATTTCAATGCTAAAATTGTTGTCAGGGATTAGGAAGGAGGAAATCCTTCTTTGGACCAGGGTAAAATTAATCAACTCAATTTAATTGATGTTCAACATGTGGGGTCTTTGTATACGTGGAAAAACAAACAAGTAGGACCGACAAGTAGGAAATTCAAGCTTGATAGACTTTTGGTTTTTGAAGAGGCATTTATTCATTGGTCTTTTAGGATGGAGATTATTAATTACACTAACTCTGATCAATTTTTTTATTCTTCTAAAATGGAAGTTGGATCATAATCCCCCTCTAAGACCTTTTTATTTTGAGAATTTTTGGATGGAAAAGGAGGATCTAAAGGAAAAAATCCCCTTCTAGTGGAAGGAGGATTGTCCTTCCCATGGGAAGCTATATATGTTTTTCCAAACAAATACAACATGTCAAATATCATCTCAGTCCTAAAAGGCTTCTTTGTTAGTAAATATGAAGGAGCTAGCCACCTGCTTCAAGACAAGAGCAATCATAGAGGATCTAAAATATGAAGATGAAATTGTTAGAAAATAATTAGAGTCCATAGATAATTACGAGGAAATTTATTAGAAACAAAGAGCAAGAGCTACTTGGTTGTTGGAAGGGAATAAAAACACAAGTTTATTTCATTTCTCTACATTGACAAGTAGATAAAGGAATTATTTGAATTACCTTTAGGACTCCAATGGATAGGTGATGGACACCATACCAAGTATGCAACATGCAACAAATATTTTTTTCAAAATATTTTTACTGCCCCTACTATCCCTAATCTTGCAATGCAACAAGAGATAATTGTATCCCCTAGATTATTTCAGTCAAGCAAAACCAAGCCCTTTTTATTTTTGTGGATAAATATGAGATGAGGAGCATAGTTTTCAGCATGAAATCAAGGAAATATCTAGGGCTCAATGTTTTCCCAATTGATTTCTTTAAGGATTTATGGGATGTCAGAGGAGAGGATTTAACCAAGGCTATTGAAGAATATCATTCAAACAAAACTATTTTTTAGGCTCTAAATCATACTTTCCTCAATTTGATTTCTAAAATGGGACAAGTTGCTAGTCTTGGAGATTTTTGCCCAATTGCTCTCTGCAATGTGACCTACAAGATAATTACTAAGTTATTGTTTGAAAGGAGTAAGAATATTATGGACAACATAATATTTAGGAACAAGAAGGATTTGTGTAGGGGCATCAAATTCTAGATGGAGTTATTATAGCCTAGGAGGTTATCCACTCTATGTAGCATTCTAGTTGAAGAGGCATGTTTCTTAAACTAGATATGTCTAAGGCTTATGATAGAGTCCCTTAGTAGTTTTTGGATCAAATGCTTGAGAAAATTGGCTTCTCTCATGATTGAAGAGAATAGATCATGAGTTGTGTCTTGACGATTTTCTTCTCTGTTCTCATCAACTCCTCCTCGATCACTTTCCTTGCTTCCAAGGGTATTCATCAAGGAGATCCTATTTCCCCATTTATTTTTATTAATCTAGCAAAAGGATTGGGTATATTCCTTCAAAGAAATAAGGAACAAGGTCTTTTGGAAGTTGTGCAACTAGGTGAAGAGATGTTAACCCATATTTAATTTATGGGTGATACAGGTCTCTTTGGGACGACCAACATTAAGGAGTCTAGAATTATCTAAGCCATATTAAAAATCTACATGATGCTACTAGTTAGTAGGTGAATGTGGCAAAATCCAAGATGCTACTAGTTAGTAGGTGAATGTGGCAAAATCCAAGATTGTTTTCTTCAATACAAAAAAATAATCTAGGATCAAGTTCTATTTAATTTGAGCTTTGCCTAGGGTACTCTTCTACTTAATTAACCAAGGATTCCCCCTCATTTTAAGATCCTAAGGGTGGATTATTGGAAATATTTAATGGATAGAATATCTGCTAAAGTTAATCATTGGACTCATTACTATCTTACCTTTGGAGGAAGAATGGCTCTCAACCAATCGGTGATCCAAGCCATGCCTATTTATAAATTCTCCATCTTAGCTGACCCTATGAGAGTCCTCAAATAGTTGTATTTTCTTATGAGAAAATATTTATGAGATGGTCCAAGGATAGGTAACAAGTGATATATTTTTAGTTGGGATAAAATATGTCAGCCTAAAGCTCAAGGGGGTCTTAATTTTTGTAAATCAACTTTAAACAATCAAGCTCTTTTTGGGAAGCTTTATTGGATATGGATCTCCAACAAGGAGGTTTTATTCAGTAGAGTCATCACTAGTAAGTATTTGGGTTCTATCCCTCATCAATAAGTTGGTCACATTCCTCTAAGGGGATCTAGCTCCATTATTTGAAAGGTCGTAAAATCTAGTGAACAATTGGTTAAATTTAGAATTTTTTTGAAAGTAGGTACAAGAGATAAATACAAATTTTGGAGTGATTCTTGGGACCAACACCCCCTTAATCTATGAGTTTCTAGATTTTCAGCCCTCGTAACAAAGCCTCAAAGGTAGAGGATGGATAAATATGGTTTCATATATTACTTCCAAGAAAATTGGAGATTTCTCTTTCTTTAAGTGGAAGAGGTTAGAAGAATGGCCTATTCCTATCCCTCTTCATAAAAATCATCTTATTGATCAATATCCTCAAGAAAAGGTTCCTTACAGGGAAAGAGGAAGAGGATAGGATCACATGAAACCTTATTCATGATGGTTATAATGCTTTGCTCCCTCCTCCATTGATCTTGCAAGATTCCCCATGGGATAGAGTTTGGGTGGCTAAGGGATGGCATAAAATTAATTTCCTTGTTTGGGAAGTGATGCATAGGAACTATCTCACCTATTATAACCTTATGAAGATATGTTTTTATGGCCCTTCCAACTGCATCATGTGTAACTCCCACGAGGAGATACTTGATCATCTACTTTTCTAGTGTGCATTTGCAAGAGAGTTGTGGAAAGGTGGTTAGACCTCTTTAAGGCTCACATAAAATATTAGGTGAATATTTTTGATATCTGGGATATTTAGAAACACAAAAAATTCAAGAATACCTCCATTCAACTAGGTTGGTCCCTAGGCTCAAGTTTCATTTGGTGGCACATTTGGCTAGAAAGAAATTCCAAATTTTTTAGAGAAGATTTCAGTCCAATGGATCTGGTTTAGCATAAAAATTTTACCAAGATTTCTAAAACTTTCAAAGCTCACCTTAGGGAAAATAAAACTTAGGAGAATAAGGGGACTCCTAATCCATAGAAGCCAAGACCATGGAAGCCCCCTCCCTTGGTATGGGAAAATATTAATTCTCATGGTGAAACTAAGGATAACCTAAGGGCTGTAGGCATTGGTTTTCTTAGAAGATATTTCAAGGGGAAAATCCTCCATTGGAATCTAGAGGGTCTTGGAAGGGCTACTGAAAATGAAGATGAAGGACTGGATATCAAACAAGTTTCTCTCAATACTTGGGAGAATGGGGTTAGAAATATGACAGTTGAGACTCACAAATTATGGTGGGACTTCTGGATGTTATTAGAAATTTTAGACCAAAGGCTTGGAGGATAAGAAAAATTATGAGCAAAATTAAGTCCATTTGACAATAGTTCGAGGATGCCATCCCAGTCTATGTTGATAGATAAAATAATGTAGTAGCTGAATTTTTAGCTAAACATGGTAGTGGAATTTTAGTTGGATACATTTTGAATTCTAATCAAGATAGGACACTTATGAATGGCTCAAGTTGAATCAAATGGTTCTTAATTTGGCTAGCAAAGACTAGGTAAGGATGAGGACAAGTCTAGTGTCCATTGAGCCTTGTGGATCAATGGAGGATGAGCAATTATTTGTTGGGTTTTTTTGCTACCTCTTGCAACACTCTTTCACCCTTTTGGGATAGCACTGGTAGTGTTCATAGGACTATCAAGCCTACTAGGTTACTTAGGATAAGTGTAAAGAATAAATGGGACTAGGTTAAAAATTATTTGCTCTGTAGATGGTACTCAATTTTTTGTTATTTCAATCTGAGTTTTATTTAGATTTTAGGACTTGCCAAAAGTGGCAGAAGTATGACTATAATTTGATTCTTGTTCTATCAATATAAATATTTTTTACCTTTTCAAAAAAAAATCTTCCTTTTCATTACCCCTAAATTGCTTTCCTTTGCTTTAAATATTCTTCTATTTCCTTCTAGCCATATAGTCAAAAGTATTATATTTTTTGATATATCCTAGATTGTTTGTAACACCTCATTTTTATAAGTGTTTTTCATTGCTTTAACCATTATTCAATTTTTCTATTCATTACCATGCATTTAAAAAACACATTAAGAATCCATTGCCATAGCTCTCAAACTATTGAGTAGTGTCTCAAAAGATGATATATACTCTTTTCCTTTAAGTAGAATAAATTGTGAGGGTCCATGAAAACCCCTTTTGATTAGGTTATCCCAAGATAAAAATTTTGTATGACATACTAGCCATACAAACATTTTGACTTTTGGTATGGTTGAGTTATCCAAAATATCTCTCCATATTCTTATAGTATTCCTATTTTTCAAGTGATGAACATTATATCCACTTCTTGTTGTGTATTCTCCTAAGCTATTCAACTCCAAAATCAGCTTATCCTCAACTCCCCTTGGAATAATCCTTGTTGTTATCTTTCTGCTCAACTACTTCCTAGTAAAAATGTTTGGTATACTTGTAAGAAAATTTTCTTTCCATTTGTACCTTCCTTCTTGATCCTTGTATACAATATTTGAAACCCTTTAACCATGTTTATCTTGAAGTAGTCTCATCTATGATTTCAAAATTAGATCTAGATTGAGTGGTTTTATATCACACTAAGTATCCATCCAAATAAAAATCATTTCTTCAGTTCCCACCACCCATATTAGACCTTTAATCACTAGATCAATTAATTTTTTTAAATCATTTAAAAGTGCAAAACCTTATAGAAGTGAGAATGTGGTAAATATTAAGCTTGGGTTATTAAGATCAATGTACTTAGAATAATTCTTACCCCTTGTATTTGAATCTCTTTGTACAATATCCAAATTCCTATTCTCCTTAGAGCTATGTTTGCATCCATAAGAACTCTTAAACCAAGACCTCCCCAAGTCTTATCATCACACACCTTGCTCCATTTCACCAAAGGAAATTTTCTTTTATCATGTAATCCTAACCATAAAAATGACCACATAATATAGATTAAACTTTTTTCTATTAATTTTGGCATAATATACAAGGACATATAATATGTTGGAATGGTTTGTAAGACTGATTTAATTAGCTACACTCTTACTACTAACAATAACCATCTACATAGGTTCGAGGTGTAGACCAATTGGTTCATCCAAACCCCATAAGGGGGACGGAGGTCCAAGGTTCAAATATCGGGCCTCATCGGACTGAATGCTTGTCCCTTTATTGGTGCTTTTAGCGACGTAAAAGGTTTAAAATGATTGTGGCATGATGGTTATAGGGGCGGACTAAGCGAAGATCTATGTGGTGGATTTTGGGGCGGACAACATAGAATATTGTGGCAGCCATAAAAGCTGGACAGCTTGCCCAGATGCATGGCGACTACCGATGCCACTATGTAAATTAAAAAAAAATAATAACCATCTACACATAAAATTTAGACAGCTTACTCGGATTTGTGGTGGCTACCAATTCCACCATGTAAATTAAAAAAAAAACAATAACCATCTACCTTTCCATACTTGTAGTTTATTATGAACTTTACTTATAACAAGATTCCACAATTCTATCCTAGTTTCATGGTATTAATATATTTTCTAAAAAAAAAAAAAATGATAATACCCTTTCAATATATGTTTACACCCATTAAAGCTAATTCATGATTTATTGTCCACAAACCACTTAGGGTTTTTAAACCAAAAGTAGTCTTTGACTAGTTGAACCTATAACAAAGTGCGAGTCCAAATGCTAAAATCCATGTCATTTCATTTCATTAATTTTATTTCTTCTCGAGAAAAGGGATTGTACTTGGGTCCCCCACCCTTGAAAAATCATTGCTCTCTTATTTTTATTTTGATATTTTACAAATAAATTCAATTCATATCTCAATTGAGATGCTATAGCCAAATACCTACATATTTTTCATAAAAAATCAATTTTCTTGATTTTCATTTTCTAGATCTTTTTCAATTTTTTTTGTAAATATAAATATTTCAAAATTTTGCATCCTTATTTTTGAAATTTTTGGATATTTTCCTATAGTAGCCTTCACAATGCCAAAACTCCACCTCTATTGTCTATGCATTTTATCTTATAGTAATATTTTTCAAACTTTGTACTATCATATTCTACTTTACAAGATATGGACTCCTAGTTTCGTTCATGAAACATGAGTGCAACCAAAATAATTGTAATAAATAGTTTATATTAAAACATATTAATGTTATTAAATATAAAAAATATTACCAATGGAAAAAAAATTAGAGTATATCTTAACCATTATGTGATTCAAGTAGTCAACATTTTCTTATCAGCTTTAGCTAAACTTGCTACTTTGTCTAGCCATGGAAAAGAGAATTTAACTTCATGATCCTCTATTAAAACCCCTCTATTGGCTAGCCTATCTACACATTCCCTTAACGTATGTTTAAAACTAATTTCTTTAAACTTTGTAGCAAGGTCTTGTATTTCCATAATGATCTCTAGTATGTTCCATGGAGCCTTTGCTTTCCTCAAAATTGCATTTATTACTATTAATAAATCGCCTTATATCCACACTTTGTTCTATTTCATTTTTTTGCATATTTTTAACCCTTCCAAAGCCACCCAAGCTTCAACTTCATTATTGATCTTAAAACTACTATTGAAAGTGTAATGTGATAAAATCACACCCTTTTCATCTCTAATTATTCCTCCTCCTCCTGTTGATCCTAGATTTCTTTTAGACGCTCCATTAAAATTCAATTTGACCAACTCCACTAGTTTCCACTTTATATTCTTTGCCTTCCTTTTGTTTCTCTTGTACCCAATATTGTAATTCCATTTGATGACTTGGCTCCATCTATCAAGGCTCTCTGCTTCAATATTAGGGATTGGGTGAGTTGATAAGGTTGGTTTAGACTCCTTTATGGCTAAAATAGTCTTCCTTTTCATTACCTTTAAATGAATTTTCCTTCCTCTAAATATTATTCTATTCCTTTCCAACCATATAGCCCAAAGTATTGTATCTTTAGATAAATCCTAGATTGTTTTTAACACCTCACTTTTATAAGTGCTTTGCCATTGCTTTAACCATCTTAAATTCTTCCATTCATCACCATGGATTAACAATCATATTAATAATTAAATGCCATAGTTCTCAAACTATTGAGTAGTGTACCAAGGGTTGGTATATACTCTCCTCCTTTTTACATAGAACACATTATGAGGGGCCATGAAAACAATATCTCTCTATATTATTGTACTATTCCTATTTTTTGGTGCTTTACATTATATCCATTTCTTGTTGTGTATTCTCTTGAGCTATTTAATTTCCAAATCAACTTCTCTTCAACTACCCTTGGAATAATCACTATTGTTATATTTTTTCTCGACTGCCTCCTAGAAACAATGTTTGGTATACTTGTAATAAAATCTTCTTTCTATTTATTTCTTCCTTCCTAATACTTATACATAATGTTTAAAACCCTATCACCATATGTGTCTTGAATTAATCTCATTCATGGTTTCAAAGTTAGATCTAGATTGCATGGTTTTTTTATCACACCAAGTATCCATCCAAATGGAATTTTTTTCTCCATATCGCACCACCCATCTTAGACCTTTAATCACTATATCAATTTATTTTTTAAGTGTAGAACTATCTCGAAGTGAGAATGTAGTAAATATTAAGCTTGGGTCATTGGGCTTAATGTACCTAGAAGAATTCTTGTCCATTGTTTTTTACTCTTTTTGTACAATATTCAAATTATTTTCCCCTTAGAGCTAAGTTTACACCCATAAGAACTCTTAAACCGATACCTCCCCTATTTTTATCATCACACACCTTGATCCATTTCACCAAAGTAAATTTTCTTTTATCATGTAATCATGATCATAAAAATGAACACATAATATAGATTAAACTTTTTTCTACCGATTGTGGCATAATATACAAGGACATAAAATATGTTGCAATGGCTTGTAAGACTGATTTAATTAGTTGCACTATTCTTGTTAATGATAACCACTTACCTTTCCATGCTAGTAGTTTATTCTAAACTTTACTTATAAATGGATTCCACAACTCTATCCTCACTCTCCCCTTAAATAAGGGCATCCCTAGATATGTTGCTAGTAAATTTTTCTATTCCATTTGAAGTAACTTGCATATCCCTACTTTGATTCTAGTTGGAGTGTTTAGGAAGTAAATCTTGGATTTTATCCTAATAACTTTTTGCCTTGATGCTCTTTCATATCCTTTTAACAATTTATTCAAAGCTCTGACCTCGTTTATCCCTACACTCCCAAAAATGGTTGTATCATCTATATATTATTAATGGGTGATGTTGTTGATGTTATTACTAGCCTTAATTCTATTTATTAGCCCATATTTATATGCCTTCTTTAAGTTCATTTCTAATACCTCTACCATAATAATGAATAGATACGGTGATAGAGGATATCCCTATCTAAGACCCACCTTGGCTTTAAATAATTATGTTACTAGCCCATTGACCAACACTAAATATGATATTGTAGAGACACAACCTTTAATCCATCTAACCCATTTCTTTCCAAATCCAAATTTTCTAATACTACAAAAAGAAAAACCCATTTAACCCTATCATAGGCTTTATTCATATCAAGTTTCAAGATAATTGTTCTCTATTTTCTAGAAGTTGTTGAATGCATTACTTCATGAGCTACTATGATCTTATCTAGAATCTATCTGCCTTTCACAAATCCTCTTTGCTCTTCTGAAATAATTTTGTCTAAAAGTGGTCTTAATCAATTTGCCATCACTTTGGAGATTATATTATATGCATATTACATAGGCTTATGGGTCTAAATGAACCAAACAATTTTACATATATATTTTTTTAATAATAGTAAGATATATTACATTTATTTTATAAGGTATGTACTATTTTACCCTAAACTATTCAACTACCACCAATAAAGAATCTTTCACTATTTCCTAGTTATGATGATAGAATGTTATTGAGAGCCCATCCAAACTTGGGGATTTATCATTATCAAAAGAGAATAGATTTGAATGAACTTATTCTAGACTAATAGGCTCCATCAATTTGCTATTTTATTTATGTATTATAATTGAAGGTACTTCTTAAAGTAGTTTATCATTAAGAACTTAAATCTCCTCTAATCCTAGAATATTTTGATAAAACAACCTTACCTCCTTTCTAATTTCAATTTGGTCTTCAATCCAAACCCCTTATACTAATTTTAGATGTTCATCATTGTACTATTGTCATCCTATAAAAAACTTTGTATTTTTATCTCCTTTTAACCAAGTTTGTCTTGATTTTAATCTCCAAAATTTCTATTCTTCACTCAAAATATTATGATATTCACTAAGAAACTCCCTTTCCTCTAAGCTTGGATTATTGTGCTCACCTTTTTAGAATTTTAAAAATTTCTCTTTTAGTTATTATTTCTTCTCAAAAATGTTTTCAAAAGTGTTCTTGTTCCATTATTTTAATCTAGATGTCATTAATTTAATTTGTTTTGGAAGTATATACAACCCACCATTTCTTGAATAATTATATGTTTAGACTATCATATCAACAAATTGAGGATGGTCTTCCCACATCTACTCATATTTAAAATATGACCTTTTTTAAAATTCACTTACCACCATTTTAGCTCTTATTGGCTAGTGATCTAAACCTAGCACAAGTCCCTTCATTTAGCTGATGATTTGAGAGTATACATTTGTATTATTTTTTTGATATCAATTTTTGGTCCTGTCCTATTATTGGTCCATGTATAGTTGTCCTCTTCAAAATCAGCCTCCTAAAGATTATTATTTTGAATAAAAATCAAGAAATCTCTCATACTTTGGGTTATTTTACTAATGCCCTCATCCAACTTGGTTATGGTATTAAAATATTCTATGATCATGAATTGGGTTTATTGGTATTTACTTCTCATAAAGGCTTCAATCTCACTCCATACTTTTGATCTGCTTGACTAAGTTGTAGGTCCATAGACATTGATAAGGATGAAACAAATATTTGTGAAGTAACATTTGACTAATGAGGCTCACCAATGCCTAGTTTTATGAATGGTTTCATAGGAGGTTTTAACTAGATTCCAACATCATAGAATTCCCCCAACCACTCCTTTTGAATCCTCAACATCTCATTTACATATTTTCCAAACTACTTTCATAGTATTGAAAAATTATTTATTTTTCATTTTAGTTTCTTGGATACAAATAATATCAATATTATTACTTAAACAGAGGTCCCTAATACACATTTTATTTGAGGGTACATTAGCACCCCTTATATTCCATAAGATGGTAATCATGTCTCATTAGGGGCTACTGGACTTACCTGTGAATTACCAATATTATTTTATTGTTTGGTAAAGAGAAGTTGAACCAACTTAGATTATGTTCCTTTATCTATGTTTGTTATTGCTTCTTTGGATCTCACTTAATAATTTGAAGATTTTCATTTTTTTTGCCTTACCAATATCAAGAGTAGGTCTTATTATTCTATTCCTCAATATTCTTTCAAAACTTTCCTTTTCATTAGATTTATCCTCTATTGACTTTGCTAAGGAAGCGTTTAACTTACCATGCTTATTTTCTGGTATTTCCTTATTAATGGTAGAGGTATTAACATCTAACACTATATTTTCTATACCACTTTCCTTCTCCTAAATGATGCATGGTACTTCAAGAGAGTCTTCAAAATCTAATGAGGTACATTACTTAGGTTCAACAAGAATGTTCATCCCTAAATCAGGATCATACTAAGTAGATGGTTCCTCTTGTTGTATCATGTCCTCTAAGCTCAGATCTAATTTTTCTTCATAGGATAAAGCCTAAAATGAAATTGTATTTATTCTAGTATCCTTGCTTACTAGTCTCCACTATTTATTTACTTTCATCTATCTAGACCTATTTTTTAGAAGTTGAAAACCATCCTCATCCATATCCATTTGCAAGTTTCTCTTATGGTTTTCTACTCAACCACTCATAATCTCAATAAAATCCATGGATATGTGCTCCTATTGGTGCTTAGGGATAGGTGAGGGTTGCAAAAATATAGGATATTTAACTATTTCCCCTTTTTTATGATATACCTCACACTCAACCATAAACTTATTGACATCTACTTTTAATCCTTTTTAGGAGAAAATATTGCTTCACCCTCTAGTTTCACATACCCCTAGGAAACATTCACCTATAAATTTTTACCTTTTGGGTTATGCAATGCTCCCACAAATTTCCAGTGGGTAGTCCTTTCTATTTTTTTAGATCTTGGCAATGAATATATCAAGGTGTATATGGATGACTTCATAATTTATGGAGAAAACTTTGATGATGCCCTCCATAATCTAAATCAAGTCCTTGCTTGATGTAACCCAAATTATGAAAATATAAATTTACCTCCAATTTGTATATCTACCAAGGCTTCCATTGGATTTTTGGGATGAAGATATTCTAGAGGGTAGAGTTAAAGCAATGGGACAATTAATAGCTCTTGATTCAACAATAAAGGCAAAAACTAGATTTATACTCATTCAGTTCTATGTTAATGTTGATTTAAAGAAGGAACTTCCAACCTTTATTAGGCTAGTGTTCTGGGCATCAATTTTGGGATCAACCATTTGAATATGAAAATTCTCTAGTGCTTTGCAAAGTTTTTAAAAGATATATTTACAAAAAATTGGTTAATAAGGTATGGAGGAGGAAAGAGCAACCAAAAGAAAAGGATACAATGGAAGAGGAACCTTATAAGTTCCCTTACTAAAATGCAAATAAGTTTAGTATTCTTATTGAAACCACAAAGGAGGACTGGGATTTGTATTTTTTTGTCATATTCTTGGTAATTTTTAATGGAATACCTACAAAGGATTTTAGTAATGAGAGAGGCTTAAGACAAGGAGACCCTATCTCCCCATATATTTTTATTATCATGTCAGAAGCATTAGGGAGAGAATTCTATATAGATAGGGTTTCTACAAGGCCTAAGGGTTTTAAACTAGGTTCAAATCTTGAGGCAGTTACTCATCAAGAACTTGTTGATGATACCGTTTTAATGGACCAAGCTTCGGTAATTGGGGTGAGGGAGATAAAAGATATTCTTGAAACTTATGAACAAACTTCTAATCAGAAGATCAATTTTGTTAAGAGTAAGGTTTACTTTATTAATACTTGAATAATAACACAAAGAATTTATAGACTTCTCAATTGTGGAGTAGAGGATTTTCCCTCCTTGTACTTAGGTATGCCCATATTTAAAGGTAGAATGAAGGAAGAATTATGAAATTGTATTGTCAGAAAAAGCTACCAAGGTGAAAAGGGATGCTTCTTGTTGAGATATATTATATTATTTGGTAGATGTTAATGTAACCCTATAATACCTTCATAATACATTTATAAATATGTAATATTTTAGGGTTGAGTCTATAATTTAGAGTGATTTATATTTCCCCTTTTATGTAAGTTTCAATATGCAAAAAATGCACAAGTGTCATGTAAGAGATAATGTGCACAAGTGTCACGTAAGAGATAATGTGCACACATATATTGTATGTAAGAGTGCAAATATGTAATATGAGGATGTGCACAAGTGTCCTAGATTAGGAGTGCATGTAGGATTCCAAGAGTCATGTAGATGTGTGCAAGTATTGTAGAGTCAAGTGTCCATCTAGTATGCAAGTGGCAAGTTGATAAGCCAAGAGTCATGAGACTTGGAATATGAAGAGCAATAGTCTAGTACTTTAATAGCCATATCACTATGGCTATATTATGGAGATAATACTTCATAGAAAAGGAATCAAGATAATTCATATCTCATTATACTATTGTAAGAGGAAGAGGAGTAATAAAGATTGTATACATTTTGAGCAATTAATATTGTAAGTTTCTTCATGCATAGTTCATGAATGATTCAAGCTATTTACATTCATATTTCAGCATATAAAAGAATGTTATTTTCTTTATTACATAAGCCTTGATATACACATTAATTTGCTCATATTATTCTACTCATATTCTTATTATTTGAGCTTTAATATTGTGGATATTTTATAATGGGACCTGTGTGATAACCTGTGATATTTTGTGGTAGTAAGGCTTAAAAGGCCAACACTTTTAAGCCAAGCTAGGAATATTTAGTTGGTTAAGACAACTCTATAAAGCTTACCTATTTACTATGTGTCATTATTTAAAATGCCAACTAAAGTAGCAAATAGGTTGGAACAAATTCAAAGAAGACTCTTATGGATTGGTATAGAGAAAAAATAAAGAATATTCTTGGTAGCTTAGCATAGGGTTTGTAATCCTAAAAAAGAAGGATTGGTATTGAGAAAAATGAAAGGGTTTAAAAAAAGCATTGGTTAGAAAAATTATATGGAGGTTGATTCAAGAGAATGGGGCCTTATGGATAAATATAATCAAAGATAAATATATGGAGAATAATAAATATTTTCTAAGATGTAAACCCGTCTCCAGGTTCCTCTCTTTGGAATAATTTGGTTAAGATAAGACTGCTTCTTTGAAAAGGGATTTTATGGAAGGTTGGAGATGGCTCCCAAACTAATTTTTGGAAAGAATCGTGGCTCATGAATACTTATCTAAGGCTGATTGATGAGTTGAATCATGCTAGAAATATTTTGGTTGATTCATTCAAAATAAAAGTCAAAGATTTTATAAAAAAGAAATTGATGGTAAGCAATGGAAAATGATCAATAGGTATTCTAGTTTGAGGGCACATTCGAAAATAGATAATGAAGATAAATAATTTGCTACAAGGATATCATTTAATCCAAAATAATGATAGAGATACTATTATTTGGGCCTCCAATACATATGGTTGTTATTTAGTTAAATCAAGATATGAATCCCAAATCTCTCCCTCCCTAAGTAGCTTTGATACAAATAATATTTGGAGTAAGTTTTTAATTGCAAATATTGCCTTCTTCCTATGGTTGTCTATGAAAAATAATATTTTGACACTGTACAACTTAATGAGAAGGGGATTTTCTCTCCTCAATAGATGTGTGTTATTTCTTAACAATGAAGAATCAGTAAAACACATATTTATGGAGTTCCCCTTCTCTTCAAGGGTTTTTGAATTGATGATGAAGGAATTTAAAATTTAGTGGGTGAATCCAAAGGATGTTATAGATTTATTAGAACAATGAAAATCCCCCTTTTACAATTTAGGGTTATCTCAAGCTTGGAAGCTAGCCCCACCTCACTTTTTTTAGGGTATTTAGAAAGAATTAAATAACATAATCTTTAAGGAAATGTATAGGAATGAAATATCAACCTTCAAAAAAACTTTGGCTGTATTTAAGGATAATATATCTATTATACCTCATCATAATGATGGAGGAAGGATAGTGGAAGCCATAATTGCTTTAAAATGGGGCTTTCTTGCAAGCCAAAATTATGATATTGACCCCAAAAAATTGGCTAGATGGAATATAGTCTAGAAACCACCTCAACTCGATTTAAAGTGAAATTTTATGGGGTAGGTAAGGGAAACCCAAGGTAGGAGGAGGAAATTTTTAGAAATCCAAGTGGGAAGATCATAGCAAAATTTATGTAATCTTATGGCATTCAATCCAACCATATGGCAAAAATAAAGGCCATATTCACATGCATGAGTTTAATGAGGCAAGTGAATATAAAGAGGGTCATTGTTGAAGGTGGATATTTAAATATTATTAATTTCTTAAGGGGTAAGAATGAAGCTAGTTGGAACATATCAAACATTATATCAAATGTAGGAGATATCATTGCAACCTTGGAGGAGTTTAATATAGTACATATCTATTGAGAGGGCAACCAAGCGACATATTGGTTGGCCAATAAAGGTGTAGATAATCATATACCAATTATATGGAGGAATAATACTCCTAGTGAGTTGAGGAGTATAGTTGAGAGGGGACTACAAGCTTATGATATATAAAATTATGGTTAAATTATTAATCAATGTTTTTAAGATTTATTCACCTCTTTTAGTCATAGAAAGTGATTCCCTAGTTCATGTTGAGTGGTGTGATAGTGGGATACTATTATGTGGTAGGGTTATTGTTCTATGGTAGGGTCCTCTTGAACAATACAATGAAGGTTGTGGTGAAGTGTGGTGTTAGAATTGCCCATGCAATGTTTTTTAGAATACTATTTTGTGGTAGGGTTCATCATATGTAGTAGGGTTATTGTTCTATGGTAGCATTCCTATTGAGCGATGTGGTAGCTATGGTCTTGATGATGGGATACTATTCTATGGTAGGGTTATTATTCTATGGTAGGGTTCCTATTGAGTGGTGTGGTAGCTACAATCATTTCAGCCTTGGAGGAAGCTAATATTATGCATATCAATTAAGAGGGCAACCAAGCGATAGATTGGTTGGCTAGTAAAGGTTTAGACAATCCTGAACTAACTAAATGGAGGGACAATTTTCCTAGTGAGTTGAGGAGTATAGTTGAGAGGGAGTTGCAAGCTTATGATAGACACAAGTTTGGTTAAATTATTAATCAATGGTTGCAAGCTTTATTCACCTCTTGTAGTCATAGGAAGTGAAGCTTTTAATTTTTTTCTTTAAGGGATTTATGTGACTTTTTGTCTTGTTCTACTACTACACTTCTCTAATTCTTCATTATTTGATTTAATGTAGAGTGATATTGTAAAAAAGGGTTAGGGTCCTTTCAAAACCTCTATATTTTCATCCTAATAAAAAAATGCATGGTGATGAATGGTATAATTGAAGAATGGTTAAGGCAGCGACAAAGTATTTTTAAAAGTGAGTTGTTACATATAATCTAAGATACATCAAATATACTATATTTTAGACTATATGGTTGGAAATAAATAGAAAAATATTTAAAGGAAATCTAGGACCAGTTGGAGGAGGAATAATTAGAAATAATAGGAGTGATATTTTATCACATTGCGCTTTCAATAGTGGATTTAAGATAAATAATGAAGTTGAAGCTTGGGCAGCTTTGGAAGGGTTAAAAATATGTAGACAATTGAAAGGGTTTAGTACATTCTCCTGCTAGTGGGGTTTGTATTAGATATCATCAAGAGGATTTTTCATAGAGGGTATAAGCCATAGGCCATGAAAGGCTAGTGTATAGTTCTAGGTTTATTTTGACAGCCTCAAACCTCCATCATATAATTTCCCTGATAAGTCTTTCTTGTAGCCTCATGTTACGAGTAGGTATGTGCGCTTTCAATGGATTTGACCCCTTTATTTTTCTATGAGCTCATGACCATGAGCATTGATATTGGTTGAGGCCCTTCTATAGAAGAATTTTTGAATGTTCATCACCATATTATGTTCTTTTTTTATGGTGCCAATCGGTCACTACTCACCTCATTCAGGTTGGATTTAAATATCTTTTGCATGGGTTTTTCAAAATAGGATAACTCCTTATCACATATTCTTTGTCCCTCACTTGTATGAACCACCCTTATTTAATTTTGTCTTAGCCCTTCATATGCTTCATCTTGACTTCTTAGTTGACCTTCCCTTTTTTGGTTATCTTCTTGGTGTTTCCTCTTAGTTCCCTAGGAAATAACTTTTTCCCTAAAAAAATAATTAATCAAAATAGATAGACATACATCGATACATTTGCGCTCTCTCTCTCCCTCTTTTTTTCTTTTTTTGTTTACTATGTGGAAAATAAAATACCTAGTTAAAAATCACCCCATGATATCTAGCTTAGATGATTTTCTAAGATATGGTCTCCATGTCTTGGATGCCCATTATTCTAGGTATTCATCAAGAATGTATGGGTGCATCTCATCAATGAAGTAGTCAAAGTTTGACAATTCTTCTTCTAATAGGTAGGCTTGGTTTTTCCCACATCTTATGAAAGGGATTTGATCTATATGGTACATGTGGAGGGGTTCTAATAAAACTTTAAACTTGGTCCTATATCTAGTTTGAAGCAACATGTGGGTCTAATCAAGCAACAAGTATCCTCCAATATTAGCAATGAAGTCTTTCAAAAGGTATATTCCAAATGAAGTTGGGAGATCAATATTCACTATCCTAATGAACCATCAGATTAGGGAACACATATAGTACCAAAGGAAGGCCTCGAATGAACCCAAAAACTAGCTTTGGAGTGCCATATAACTACACCACCTTGCTTTTGGTGTGTTCTAGCAGCACACCAAGTGCTTATGTCACCCTTATCAGCATTACCGAAGTGGTGGACCGTAATTCAACTATAAAATTATATATAAATTGATATTCATAGATTAGAATCAGGTAAAATGGCATGGGCTTGGGCCTACTAGGCTCTAAAATCTATAGCACAATGTGATTTCTTTGTGTTCCCATATTATTCTACCTTCTTTGGGCCTCTTTCAGGTTCTTCATCTATTCAATAATAGAGAGGATCTCCCAAAGAGGCATGAATATAGTGGACTTCCTTAGGTGCTCCACCACTTTGAAGGTTTTGATAGAAGTGGCTCTTGGAATGATTGATGTTGTTGAGAGCCTGGTCCTTTATGTCACTGAAGGTGGTCTTGATAGATTTGCAATGGGATACCTTTGTGGTTTAGTGGTAGCTCTTACTATCAAGATTGCTTGGTCCTAATTCAATGGTATAACTTATGCTAGAGGGGTCCTTCGATTGTCTACTTCTCTCCTCTAAGGCCTAGCCTTGATCAAGCTAGGTGTTTCCTGCTCTTCCATAGTCCTTTTTTTGGCCCATGTATTATAACCTATTTAGACTTGTAGCCTCATATTTGAGGGGTCTACTTCATCTAACATAGCATATATTTTTCTTTATCTAAGGTAATGAAAGCCTACTCTAAAATTAATGAGTTGGCAAGTGATGGTATGGTTGAAGAATGGGCGGATGTGTTCTTGACTTGACATCGAGAATTACCACTTATTGTATTAAAAAACTAGGGGTAGTTATATCTCCTCAAGGATCCTTTTCCAAGGATCCTTGTACATCATGAGTTTTTATTTCAATGAAGCAGTCAGAGAGAGGATAGTTAGGAGTGGCATAGTACAAGTTACTAGCTTCAATTTAGTTGTTTTGAATGGTGACCAGGTCCCTAACTGATCTTGTAGGTATTTGGAAAGTTGGAATCGATACAAGTACTATCTATTGAGTCATGATTTGGGGATGACCATGATTCTTGTTGGCTAATATTGGAGGCTTGTGATATTTAGCTAAGGGTGATCAAAAACTTGGGTTTCCTATTGAAAGGAAGGTTTTGTATAACTTTCATAGGAGAACCTTTGGATGTTTGATTTCCTTTTGAGGGTTGTGATATCATTAGTGAGGCTTATCATAGATTTGAATATTTCATCCATATTATCTTATAGGGGAGATAAGGTTTGGTTTTTCTCTTGATATGTGGGAGGATGAGTCAAAATGGTGGTGGGTTGTATGGTTAGGAAGTAATGCAAAGGGTTCTTAATAGATGGAAACATTGGTTGAATGGTCTAGGAGCTAGCCTTTCTATTTGAATCAGGCCTTTCTTAGCTTGAATGACTATCCCATAGGCCTATGGTAGTGAACTACCACCCTTAAACTTGATCATCATGTCAATTTTAGCATTAAAATATTTTAGGAAGTAAATGAATCTCATCTAGAGGCAGTTAGATCTCCTCAAGGATCCTTTTCCAAGTCTTATAGAATCAAACATTGAAATCATCCATTGTCTCTACAAGTACCCTCTTAATGGTTGAGTTTTTCCAAGAGGGACTCTCTATCTTCCTTTTCCCTAAATCACTTTACTGAGATATGCACCAATTGGTACCAATTTTTATTGATCATAAGCTAAGACTGAGGTACCATTCTTGAGATCTCCCTCAAAAAGAAGTTGCCAATAGCCTCAAGGCTATATCTTGCTTTTTAATAAAATGCACGATGCATAAGATTACCAAGTACTACAAATGTTCTATCAAAGTGATATCATCTTCTCTCAAGAAGTATGGTAGAGAACAAGCATCGAGGTAGGAATTGGATCCTTTTATTGGGTGGAACTAGTGGAATCAAGGGATTTCTATCATTCCACATTGAAAAAATTCTAGGAGGTTAATGGGCAATAGATGCCCTATTGCGTTGTAAATTTCTCCTTCTTCGCCTTTGATTCAGATGTGGTACTAGCTCTTGTTGATTAGTTTTGGTGAAGGCTTTGATCACAGGACTTTCACTCATATAACTTTGGGGAGATTTTTATTCAACAAGATAATGAGACAAATACCCCCATGAAATCTTAGTCTATCTTTTGTTAGAGGACTTTTGAAAGTCTATATTTTGAATCTAAGTCATAAAGCTAAGTTGCTAGGTGATTTTTTTGGGTTCTTCTCTTCAAGACAAAATACTATGACCTTTATTAGGATCATGGCTATAATTTCTTCAATATTAGCAAGATAAATGTAGAAGCTCATCTCATTGGGCATGCTAGACAAACTATTTTCTTCTATGACTGTACCTTGTATGGGGAAGGGGGATGATGTGGCACCTACACCTTGCATAGAGAAAAATAGCAAGAAGCATTATGGGGCATATGAGAGGGACCACTTGTGGGAAAACCTCCAAGGATTTTAATTGAGGTTAGATCCTAATTAGATTTTAACTCCTTGACATGTAGTGACCTCCATGAGCTGAGGTTAGGGTGTGGGTAGCCAAAAAAGGAAATTGCAATAAAAGTCAAAAAATAATAAATTGAATGTGCAAAAAATTAAAACCCTATGATACAAGGGAAATGTGCAAAACAATTAAAAGAGCCCCTAGTTTTTTAATACAATAAGTGGTAATTCAACATGAAAAATGCCATCTATGGCTAGTGAATACAACCAAGCAAAACATACTCCCAAGAAATAAGACAAATAAAGGTAAGGAGGATAGGAAAAAATTATTCATGACTTCCATTAAACCATTGAAATAATTATAAGACAATGAGACCTAGAGGGTTCAGTTCTCCCTAGGCATGAGAAAAGGCTTGGGCTCTCATTGTTGAAGTAGGAAAGAAGAGTGAAAGGAAGATCCTGCAAGGTTGGGTGTTGGGCATGAGCAAACAACTTCCAATTATAAAAGTGGGTCTATTTATAAGTTGATATGAGGGTGCCTTCCCTCCAAATATCTATGTAATAGGTCTACGGATATCCTCTATTCCTACAAGTGAGAAATTATTCTACAACTAGTACGATGGTAGCTTCAAGGTTTTTGGATCTAGGGCCATAAGTGCTAAGAGCTTTACGACCTTTGGATAATTAGTGTGGATGATTGGACTCTCTACTAATATGTCAGGGTGGTTGCACCATAACTCTTCTACTGTGTTTCTTCTAGAATATGTAGCATTACTAACACGATAGACATGGACTCCTTGACTAGTATAGGTGACTACAATTGGTGTGTGATTGGCTATGACAAGCTTGGCCAGAAAATTCATGATTTACAACCACTAGTGGATGTCTTATTTAATGCTCTCTTGTCTTCTCTTCATTTATGTGTGTAGACATCATGTGTTCCTAGATGAGATGGAACCTCTTTCGACCAATAGTAGGAATTTTTATTTAGGCACTAGTTCTTTCCTCTCATACACTTCTAATTGGCTACCATGTTTCTAGCTTTGAATTTAGTCAAAAATCCTCCTCCTTTATTGGTGCGTCTTTAGTTGAAAGGATTGTGTAGGCCATTGCATTGAAAATCAATGGTTTGTGGGACTTGGTGCTCTTGTTGGCTTGATTTAGATAGTCATGTAACACTATTTGTAGATAGAATATCTAATGGTTTGCATGGATTTATGCTTTGCCTATTATTCCTTGAATCTCATTTCTCTTGACTAAAGGTGGGGAGTGCCTTTTTGACTAGAGGTTGTTGGAAGCACCTTCCTACCACAAAGCCTTGATTGGCCTCGCTTTCGATTGATCTAGCTTGGAGTGAAGCAGGGTTGTAGGGAAAAGTTCCCTATAGTAAGGATTACCATTTTGCTTTCTTAAAGTGATGAATTATTCAAAAATATAAGTGAGTCACTCAAAAAATCTATGAGAATCACTTTAAGAGGTGTAAATATGAAAGTGAGTGTAGATTATGAAGAAAATATATTAGAAAGAAATTTTTTTCAATTCTTTTGACATTATTTTGATGCATTAAGTATTTTTGGATCCTTATAAGCCTATTAGAAACATAATTAGAGGTAAGTAACATATGGAGGTGCAAATTTTGCAAAATTTTCTCCCAAAATATTTACTATTAGTAGAAATAATTGTTCTTTACCCGGATAACTTAAAGATAAAATTTTTCTATAATAGGGGTCTACAACCCTTATTGTATCTATCATTTGGCCATGAGAACTCAGAGTTACACTTTGTGAAATCTACATTGTACTTTGTACTTATGATATTATATGAAATTGGCAAGTATTTATGCATTCCATATATGGCACCACCCTCCTACTTTACTAAGTGTATGATGGTTGTGTATGGCCCTTTTAGCTCATCTTGTCATTTTCTTGTCAATTTCATAATCAAATGAATGGATGGATATTGATGTTACTCATTTTTTCATGTGTTGATTAATCACATGCTATTCTTGTTACAATGTGATAGTTGTATTTTCTTTTATTTCTCTTTCTCCAAACTTTACAAAATTACTTTTGACACTTCTATGCATTATAACTGCACACTTTGTTTTTATGTATTATCTTTTGTGCATTTAATTTATGTGTAAAAAAGTTAATTTAGATTAGAGATCTATATGAGGATAGTAAGGATTTGGTCTTAATATAAAGGTTAGGGGATGCCTTTGGAAAATTCATCCAACCTTGTTGAAACTTGGATTTAGGGGCACAATGCTTAAATTAGAAGTTAGGACAATTCCTTGGAACAATATAGTTTTTGGCCTACCCGGTGGGACAAACATTTTTCTTTATTTTTTGCCCAAAAATGCATCCATCATCGATGGTGGAATTGGCTCAAAAAAGAAGAAAAAATTCATTAACTCTAATTGTGATTTACCCATAAAAGTAAATGATTTGCTCTTGTGAGTGATTCACTCAATTTTGAGCAAGTTTAGAGATTGCTAAAAATTAGCAATTCACTTGACTTAGAAACCAAATTACTCACTATGACCTACATTTTGATAGGTTGAATTCAAAGCATTTTGTCTAAATTTTTGAATTGCAAACCTATTTTTGCTTGAAATTTCACAAATATTTTGTTATTTGTGCTTGAATTCTACAAGTACTTTACAAATGGTGAGTTTGACATGAACTTTATTTATTTTATTTTTTCAAATATGAATATGATAGAATTTATGCAATACCATAAACTCAAAACTAAAGTTGTATTTGTATTTTCCATGGGAAGAAGCACTTAAGGTGAATTCTAAGTCCATTTTTGTATAAGTACATGATAGCAAGTGATTTGCTCAATAAAGCAGGTGATTCACTCCAAAATGGTAAAAATTTTACAAGTTAGATCCCATAAGTAATTTTCTTAAGGTCTAGATAGTGATCTACTATGAAGGACAAATTCTTCCTCCCTTCCTCATGGGAAAATGATTTGATCTAGTCCCAAATGTGACTCCTATTGAGAAATCTACTTGGGCAACCTTCTTTTCCAACTATTCTTTCTAAGTTTGAATGAATAAGAAAATTGTTCAAAATTGAGAGCTAATCATCCAAAATATCTAGCAAATTGCTCAAAATCCAGTTTGCTAAAAAATTATGTCCTACTAACAAATCACAAAATATTATGAGTAAATCTCTCTAGTTTGTAAATGAATCGCTCAAATTGTCAAATTAATAGAAATTATATCCTTCTAGTGAATTTCTTGAAATTGCAAGTGGACCACTTCAATTTTCAAGCAACTTGCCTACAATCAAATTTTTGAGTTTTGAAGATTTTTTTATAGATTTTAATCTTGAATCTACATCCGTGTAGGTACATATAAAAAAGCATGTGAATACACGATATAAGCCTTAAAAAGTAGGAAATTAATAGCAAATGGAAAACATCATTATGTATCAACAAAGGAAATCTAAACAAAATATAAATGAACAAATTACCATATAGATGCATCAAGAAGACAAGTCCTAAGGGGTCCTAGTATCTAGTCTTACCTCATTGAAAGGAAAATATCCCATGGAAAATAAAACTATCCAAGGCTTCACACCCCCATAGACTAGCTATCTAAATTAATAAATTAGTTATTTGATAGCCCTAACAAACCCTACTTGGTCTAGTTAGGCTCCTATGTCACCTCACACTAATTTATTATACTATATATTGGTTGATGTAATTAAAGCTCACAAATAACCCTCTCTTCATGCATCAACTTTATAATCAACCTATGGTTTTTGGTAAATAAAATTTACCTCCTATGAATACCATCAATATAGATCCCCCTTAGATCTATACTATCTAACACTTTCAACATTCCTCTAGTTTAGTCCTTGACCGTAATAGGATAATTAGTCTTAAATCTAAAGCTTACCCATAATACATAAGTGATAGAATATCAAATAGGGTTATATATGTCCTATCTAAACACTAAAGGATTAACACCATCTCCATCTAGCTAATCATAGAAAAATATACAAGGCCCACCTTCTCAAAAAAAAAAAAATTTTGTAGATATGGTTGATCTATACTCCTTCATAATAGAACATTCAATCACCTCCTAATCAATAGTGGAATTCCTAAATTTATTGCCTTAGTATAAACCATATTACCCTCCCTACAACCCATAACTACCTTTAAACTATGCAATGTACCCTTCTCACCAACGACACCCTCAACCTTCTCCTAAGCAAGATAATTTAGGTGCACTTACTAGACCATAAAATCAACTTCCTAATTAGTCTTGTCAAGGCCCTTTGAACCTATTGGTCTACTTTCCTATTCCCATAATAGTTTTGAAGGCTTTACCTACCCTTAATGGGGAAAAAATAAGATAGTACTAGATCACCTCAACAAGCTATCAACACTCAAGTCAATTCATCACATTGAAGAGGATTATATATTGGTGTGTTTACTTGCCTAATCTCTTTATGATAAAGTTTTTGTATGGCATAGGGGATTACTAGATAATTTAGTTTCTATTTGGGTAGCAATAGTAAAACCATTCATGTATAGGTTTATTTGCATGGAAAATGGATATTCAATTTTGTTTCAATTAAACACAATGTAAAGGCACCCTCAAGAAAATGTTCATGATTTCAATACTAAATTCTTAAGGACCCTCAATTTGATCCCACAAAATATTATTCCAAATGAATAAAAAGCATTACCATACTATAGCAAAGGTTTACAAGTTTATTTAGTACTAATGGTCTATAATGCTAACAAGTGTGTGCTAGCTACAACATTCAAAGAAGTGGTTAGGTAAGAAGATATTCTAGCTCTAGTAGAAGACATACCTCTTGCTCCGCTAATGACCTATGTAGTCCAAATATCCTAGAGTACACTTTGTAAAATCCTATACCCAAATTTTCCTCAATCCTAAATCTCCAACCAAATATGTTTATCTATTCTTCCCTTTTTCCATGCATCATCACTCATCCTAGCCAAAGCATATCATCCATAGTAACTTTACAACCACCACTTCTAGCCCTTATTACTTTGTCTAACCCTTGTAATGAAACCAATAATATTTTTATGATGAATAAAATACTAGAGGTAATCAACACTTTCATGAATTAGAATAATGATATAAAACAACAATGACAACAATTGTCTAGCTTTGAGGGCTAATCATTTAATTATCAATCTAGGTCAAAATGATTTAAAGAACATACAATCCCGTATAGATTTTTCCAAGACAATAATCAGTTTACTTAGTTTGTTTCCTTAATATCAGGTTACAAAGAAATGAAATTTGATTTAATAGATATGAAATCTAACCTAGTGTGTGTGGATCCACATGCAACTAATTATGATTTAACTATTTACTTTAGAAATAAATAATGTAGATTAATTTCTTATTAATTCTACTTTATACTAATCTACTCCTATTCTATTGCAATAGCAATAGAATATGGGCTGGTCTTCTAGAATTGGGCATTGCCTTCCAAAATGTTAGTATTATCTCTTCTCCTCTACGCTATTTTACTTCAAAAACTACTTATTTCATCTAACCTATTCTAACTATTAACTAGTCATTGATTGCAGGAAAATAAAGGTATGATAGATGAAAATAATTTATTTCAAAATATAGAAATAACATTGCAAAATAGATGTGGAAAAATAATACTATTTTATTGCTAAGATTCGATCATGTACATTGTTGGAGATTACAACTATAGTGTGACTTCTTCAAATTTCATTACAGAATAATCAATAGAGAAGAGAACGAGTAGCAAGGAAAAGTGAGGACCTTTTCAATGGCCTCCTCATTGTAATTTATACATTAATGTTCAAAGAAGTATTTTTCGTAACATACTTTGTTTCTTCCAACTAATCAAATCTAAATCCTAACTTTCAATCCTAACTACGTACTAACAATTTCCTAAATAAATAGAATTTCATAACAAGATGAAACTTTGACTAATCAGCACAAACACACGTGCTAATGACTTACTCTAATCAAATACAACTTTATAACAACATAGGACTTTGGACTAATCATCGTGAGCCCAAGTGGCAACCACTTAACAACTTCTAATTTTAAAGAATAACAAAAGAATATTTTACCCTATTCTTAAGGAAAGAGAATATGAGTTGGCAAAATAAATCAACAGTTTGGATTATTTCCAACTTTAATATAACTTTACAACTTTTATCAATAAATCAAAGATGTCAAATATTATTTTGCCCACATTGACAGTCAAATGGGTGATTGTGTAAAATGTGCTCGTATTGGATTTTGATGTGGCAATAGGATTTAGTCAACTTTGACTCAACTCTTCCATAGCACTCTTTTATGTAGATGCTTCAGTAACACCTCTTAGTAATACTTCATCCATAGCCCTATAGGTGTGCCATATGTCTAGCCAATATTTGTACATTTGCCTTCTGATTTGGCAACCATGAATTTTAACCAGCTCCATATTCATTTACCTAACAACACAGTAACTTGCACAAAATTTGTGTAAAATATACATGTAAATAAATTTTATAATCATTAATAAATATGATGCATAAATGACAATGTTAAAGTGAAATAATAATAAAAATCATTCATATCCATCCATTTACAAAGAAAAATGTAAGTAAATCAAATACATATATTGTAACATTATGACACTCATCATTCCCCCAAATTGAAGATGATGCATGTCCTCATGCATATAAGTTCATAGATTCAAAACCCATATGTATCTTTTCTTGATTTACTAAATTTTATAAACAACAATCATTTTAAAACTATAATAGTTTAGATGAATGGATAATTCATAGAATAATCTATTTTCACAAAATGATTTTATCTTTTTGAATGTTGCAATAATGTAAGTACAATTCTTGTTTTCTAACGTTGTAAAGGATAATAAAACAATCCTACTAAAAATAGAATTTTAAGACTTCAAACAACTTTGCACAAGTAGAAATCTATTTTTAAAAATTATCACAGTTTTTGAATTCATATCAGTTGTTGAGGGAAAATAACAATACTGTAATCCTCCTTTTCAGAAACAAAAAATATTTCATGTAAAATTAATGACTCTTCCTTTCAAAATTCATCTGATAAATCAATAACACACTGATATTAATCCACAACACTATGTACATATTTTTCCATCACATGCATCCTAAAAACATATTGCAGAATATTTAAAATAATCAACATCTAATTTGAGATAGAGCAATTCATGCATAATCAGAATACTGTAGAACTATACTATTTGTTTGCATTTAAGAAAACTAAATATTTATGCAATAACGAGGATATATATATCAAACAAATTATTCCTACAACTGAAATATCTGAAACAACTCACACATACATACATGCCTATACATATATCCAAATATTATAAAATTCATAAAAAAATACTAATGATGAAGTTTGTGAGCCAAATATATAAAGAATAAATTTTTTCTATCCCTATCATCTTCCAATAATCCTGTGAATGTCTAGACTAGTTTTAGCCCTAAGACGATATGAGACCCGTATAGGTGGTGTTCTAGTTGGGATATTTCTCTCTTTGTTTCCCTTTTGTACATGTGCCCTTTCTGATGTTGGATCTATTAGGATATCTATAGTTATGGTTTTGACATACTCTACATCCCTGGATCCACTGTTGTGAGACTTGCTTTGTGCTACCTGTGTATTTGGAGGCGGACCTGCTATCTCTGTAGCTCGATTGATAATTTCATCAATATTGATGGGTATACCTACCTTAAGTGCTAAATTTTCTGGCCATATCCCTATATCCTTGGATGGTTTTGAATTTTATGGTTGACTTTGTTGAGGTCATTCGGATTGTGGTGCTGAGTTGTCTTCCTCTAGTTTGGAGAAGTTAATAATCTTGGTAAAGTTGACCGAATTTCATGGTTTCTTGCCATTTGTACCACTCTTATGAGGAGATGGATTGATAGTCATCGATGTAATGACTAAATCAATCGATTTCACCACCTTTATATCCATCAGTTTCCTAAGGATTTCACTCTAGACGATAAGGGATTTGGTCACCATTGAAGCATGTTTTTCAACTAGTGTTGTGATCCGATACATTTTGATATGCATCAAAGTTTGTTGTGTTTTAAGAAATTCAATATCATTGGATGACCCTATAACAGGTGAGTGTAAAGTGGGCCTAGGTGTTTCTTGAGGTGATTCTGTTATAGGAGATGACTCATTGGGAACAAATTTCTCATATTTTGATTTTCTGACAGATTTAGAGGTTGTGGCTGATTTGGAGGTGGTGGGTCATTTTCAAGAAAAAAAATATTCTTCTGAATTTATGTCATGAGACTCAGATTGTTGAACTGGTTCAGACTCACTAGGTTCAGTTATTATAGAAGCATTAGCCCCCTCGACCAAGGTATCCCATGAAATATTTTTCTTAGCAGCTTGGTGTAAGACTAATAACTTGATTAAGCCATGATAGGAGATAAGATGTAGTGTAGGGGTTTCATACTCATTTATTGGCTGCACTCGATGGATGGTGGCTTTCAAATAATTGAACAGATAATAAGGCAAGTTAATTATGTAGTCTTCCTTCTTGGGAAATTTTAAATTTATGAGCATCTTTATATGGTATCCATCGTAGATAGACAACCTGCCCTCAAGGGTAAAGAATTTCATAATAATTGTAACTGTCTCCTACCATTTTATTGGTAGAGAGGAGGTAGTTATCCCCTTTATCCAACCTTTCCTATCCTTGATGACTGAACACCCTTCCCCAAATATTTTGACCAACTTATTCACCCCCTATAGGAATATTTGAAGTATCTTTGGCCCATCTTTGACAAATTTAAGACTTCTGCAATTAAACTAGGAGAAATTTCTACTTTGACTTCCCCGACATGAGTTTTCATAGAAGCACGATCACAATTCAAAATGAACTATTTTGCGACACCTAGGTCATGGCCTTGGTATTTCGTCAAGGCATTCCACCATCGGGCATCCTGAAACAACTTCTTCACTACATCACTTGGGTTTTGGGTTTCGATGGACAAGGGTTCACTTTTCTTATGAAACGTAGCTCTAGGCATGATGGCAGATTTAAGGGAAGTAAGGTTTAGCAGTAGGGCACAATAGAAGGAACCCTACATCATAAAAAATAGAATGAATGCATTGTATATAAAAATAGAATTTCAATTCCTTTTTTTTTTCAACAAGGAAATCATAAAATAATTGTAGTTTTATTTTCCCTAAAAAAATTGAAATATATATATATATATATATATATATATATATATTCTCTAAAAAATCATGAACTATTCAAAATGTTTGATATATTTTATTTCCTAAAAAATAGATATTTTTATTTTATTTTATAGATATATAATTTTTTTAGAATTTTTTTTTTTGAAACATTCAAGGTTTCTGTAGGATGATATATATGTATATTATTTGTAGATAAATTTCAAAATGTTCCAAGGTTTTAGGGAATTTTGAAAATTTGTTTTAAAAACATCTACATAAGAAAAACAAGAGGAATTTCAAAATGAAAACCCTTCAAAAACATTTGCAGAAGAAACACAAGGGAAATTTTGAAATGAAAAACCTCCAAAACAATTTGTAGAAGAAACACAAGGGAAATTTTGAAATGAAAACACTTCAAAAACATTTGTAGAAGAAACACAAGGGAAATTTTGAAATACGTCGAGAGTTTTAAAGAGAGTTTAGAACAAAATGACTTCTTCTATCGAAAACATGAGATTCTATATATTTTTTGAAAATTCAAGGAAAAATTGCAAGTTTTTGAGTGAGAACCAGAGAACCTTTTAAAATTTCATGCCTCAAAAAGAAATTTAGAAACAAATTTTTATTATATATTTTTTACATACTTTTGCAGAAATTCTTAGAGGGTTTCTGAATTTTCCTCAGAGACACAAATTTATAGGAAGATTTTTTGACTTCCCTTCTTTCTTATGGCTCCCAAATACATTTATAGACAATTAAAGAAAATTCCCTTCAATTTCTACATGTAATTCCTAAAATAATTTTGTAAATCCCAAATCGTTTCCTTTAAGAAAAATTCTTAAAAATTTGGCAGAGTTTACCTTGTAGGTGGTATCGTTTCTTGCTTCTACCTCAGTATGCTATGTTCATTACCTACAACTTGGGCTTCATTGTCCTTTTGTAGCTACGGAGCTTCCTCAAACGTTTACGTAATCTGTGATGAAGATTGGGTACAAGGTGGTAGATTTGGGTTTGTTTTCATCCTAAATTAACTTCTAATTGCCTATTAAGTTCCTACCATTGGATTTTTTCCAATATATTTGAGGAGATCTTATGCCTATGTTGACCCTTTTGTGCATGCAGTATTATTGACACACGTCAAGTTTGCAACCTTAGATTACCTTGCTATCCAATGATTGAGATTTTGATTCATGGCTTGGCTTGGTATATGCTACATGGGTATGACAACTTCGATTGAGGTACCTCTATTTTTCATCATACCTTGGTTCATTTGATGCAGGTTTACTTACCACCGATTTGATGAATGGGGGGTCCACATGTCATCACCATCAATTGATTTCCTCACCATGCTATCAATTTTTTATCATGTTGCATTGTTGTTTAACCCCGATGTGGCATCGTTTTCCCCCATTACACTACTCTGTGACCTTGACGTGGCATCTAGGGTTTTTACCCTAGGTTTTAATTCATGATTAAACCTCCATCATCAATTTTAATCGATGGTGGAGAGTGGCATTAGATATTTTCCATGTGGCTTGCCATACATCACGCACATCGATTGCATCATCCAATCGTGGTGGTGGCACATCATCACCACTAATACCTTTCAATCGATGGCTCGGTTTTTTTAATTTATTTCTTTAGGTTTGACTTTTCACCACTTGATTTGTCATTTACCCCCTTCGTATTAAATTACCTATGGATTATATGAATCTCCATAGTTGGGGTTTGGATTAATGCATGATCACTCTAACCCACGTGACATGGCTTTCAATACCTACATGGCCATGACATGGCAGTTTGGTGCCCTTGTATTCTTACTTGGTACTTTTGTGGTGGCGTAAAATCCAATCTTCATTGCATTGGCCAATCGAAATATACTTTTGCCCGCCACGTCAATTCCACAGTTGTCTTCAAGCTTCAAGGTGAATTCTTATTAGATTTTAACATCATCCATGTGTAGTAGACAAGAATTTGCAATAGGAGATAAATAATGTCATTTGTATCATAAAAAAATAATGTCCTCTCACCCCTTTTCGTATTTTAATTAAAATGATGATTATTTATTGCTTTAATTTATTCCTATCAACATTAATTTAAAATATTTTAGAGTCTGAAGGAGAGGTTTTATGATTGTAGTGGATTTAAAATAATTTGAAGTCCATGCATAGTTCACATCATTCGATGGATTTAAAATATTTTTAAAGTCCAATGTATAGATTTTAATATTAAAATAAATTTAAAATTTATTTGATGTCCAACGCTTAGACTTTAGGTTTTCCCACCAAAATGATGCTTCCTTAAAATTCAATTTTCCCGTAAAAACACTTAGAATATTTTTTTAGTGTAGGTCTATGGAAAGAATTGCTACTGAAAATTTGCTTACAAAAAAATTTGCTACAGGAACAATGAATGTTTTATTTTATTGCAAAGTTTTTCTACCCCCCAAACTATATTATGGACTTAATGTATTAACCTTATATCCCCCGCAAACTGTAATTTTGGCTATATAGCCAAAACAAAATAGAGGGGAATATTTTTTTTGGATTTGATTATTGTGAGAAACCCTTATGACTGATGTACAGGGTTGAGTAGTCTCCTCCCAACCATTGTTAGGATTTAATTAAAAAATACGAGCAATAATATAATGCAAAAATAAACACAGAAGAAATTATGCAATACACAATAGACACAGATATAACATGGTTCACCCAAATCGGGCTACTCCACGGAGAAAATAACTAGGCCCTTTGTATTCCATCCAGAAAACCCCTCTATACACAGTCACGCACCTCATACACATTTAGTCTCCGTACAACCTCCTCTTATAATAATGCATTACAATATTTGGGCAAAAAACCTACCTAAAATCTACCATCCGATCTGTGACCTAATATCAAATGGTCTAGATTTACATAGAGGAAAAACATCTATTTTTAGCTTCGGGGTCATTGCCCCCCCTGGACCCCCTTGGAGATAGTAGTAGGGGGGGCTAATGCCCCCCCTACACCCCCCTATTTCACGTAGTGGTTCTAAGGAGAAACAAAGGCCTCCGATTTAATCAGGATCCATAATCAACAATCTCCCACTTGGAGACTAATCACAACGACTCCACCGCTACTGCACTTGCTGGACTATGCTCCAGGTTTGGGCCTGGAAATTTTCTCACCTTTTACTGTCATGCTTTAAGACCAACTGAAACTGAGCAGGAACTTAGTTTCTCCTTGGTTACTGCCTTTGTGAACATATCTGTAGGATTATGGCTAGTGTGTATCTTCTCCAATTTTAACTATCCATCTTCCAATACTGAGCGTATGAAATGGTACTTGGTATGTATGTGTTTAGTCCTGGAATGGAAAGCTGAATTCTTTGCAATATGAATGGCACTCTGACTATCACTGTATAATGTGTTATTCTCCTGCTTCTTTCCCAACTCCTCCATAAACCTTTGTAACCAAATCATCTCCTTACTAGCCTCTATAACAACAACATACTCTGCTTCTATTGTTGATAGTGCAACAACCTTTTGTAATTTTGAAATCCAACTTACTGTAGTTTCACCTACAATAAAAACATACCCTATGGTACTCCTCCTGATGTCTATATCACCTGCCATATCTGAATCAACATATCCCTGTAAAGTAGTATTAGATCCTTCAAAGCATAATACCTGATTGATGGTACCTCTCAAATACCTGAGAATCCACTTCACTGCCTCCTAATGCTTTCTTCCTGGATCACTCATAAACCTTCTCACAACTCCCACTGCATGTGAAACATCTAGCCTTGTGCACACCATCGCATACATCAAACTACCAACTATTGATGAATAAGGAACCTTGGACATGTAGTTCATCTCCTCCTGTGTCTTAGGACACATCTCTTTGGTCGGTTTGAAATTATTTCCCAAATGTGTGCTAACGGGTTTTGCATCCTCGCATCTTGAATCTTTCCAACACCTTCTCAATGTACTCACTCTGAGACAATGTTAATTTGTGATTTTTCCTGTCTCTTGTTATTCTCATACCAAGGATTTGCTTTGCAACACCCAAATCCTTCATTGCAAATGACTCTACCAATTTTCTTTTGAGTACAATTATATCCTGCATGTTAGACCCTGCAACAAGCATATCATCTACATACAATAATAGGATAATATAGTTACCATTATCCATTCTCTTAAAATAAACACAGTGGTCATAATAACATCTACTATAACCCTGATCTGACATAAACCTGTCAAATTTCATATACCACTACCTTGGAGCTTGCTTCAGGCCATATAGGCTCTTTTTCAACCTGCACACTAATTCCTCTTTTTCCTTTGACCTCATACCCTTGTGGTTGCTGCATATAAATCTCTTCCTCAAAATCCCCATTGAGAAAAGTTGTTTTTACATCTAACTATTCAAGGTGTAAATCCTCTACAACCACTAAGCTTAAAATAGTTCTAATTGAAGTCATTTTAACAACAAGAGAAAAAAATTTCATCATAATCAATACCTTTCTTCTGTGCAAACCCCTTTACAACCAGTCTAGCCTTATACCTATTTTTTCCTCCGTATTCTTCTTTCACCCTGTAAACCCATTTGTTCTGCAA
>JAQPPZ010005885.1:0-60208 GCA_028583015.1 Wollemia nobilis
TGGATGGAGGTGGATTTTGAAGAACACAAGCTTATACTGAGAGGGGGGTGAACAGTATAAGACCACTTTTTACTTTTCTTTTCAAATCAATATTATGTAGTGTATAGATAGCAGTATCAATAGAAGTAATCAAAGCAATGCACAAAACACCATACACAATAGAGACACAGATTTAACGTGGTTCACCCAATGTGGGCTACCTCCACAGAGAAAATATTTCTTCTAAATATTTCTCAAATAATATTTTGGGAATCCTTCCCAATTACAATGTTTATGGACCTCTATCCAAAGGAGATGTTGATCCCCTAAATCTGGTTTGTGGATCTCTATCCATAGGAGAACTCCTTCTCCTCTACTCTGGTTGGTGATCCTCTAGAAGACACTACCTCCACTGCACTGACTATGGATCTCTCTCCACTTGAAGACTCTTGTCCTCACTTAGAAGACCTATCCTCAATGTCCTGGCTGATGGATCTCTATCCACTAGAGACTCTGTCCTCTCTACTCTATCACCTCCAAAGCTCTACTCAATAGGTTCACTCAGAACCTTCTCAAATCTGCTCAATAGGTCCACTCAGAACCTGCTCAAATATGCTCAATAGGTCCACTCAAAACTTGCTCAAATATACTCAATAGGTCCACTCAGAACCTGCTCAAATATGCTCAACAAGTCCACTCAAAACCTGCTCAAATATGCTCAACAAGTCCACTCAAAACTTGTCCAAATATGCTCAACAAGCTCACTCAGAACTTGTCCAAATATGCTCAACAAGCTCACTCAGAACTTGTCCAAATCTGCTCAACAAGCTCACTCAAAACTTGTCCAAATATTCTCAACAAGCTCACTCAAAACTTGTCCAATCTCATAGAAGCATAAAGAGAATTGTTAGAGACTCAATATGTTCTATACTCAATGCTCAATCACTTTATCAACTCAATATCATAGAAGCATAAAGAGAATTGTTAGAGACTCAATATGTTCTATACTCAAAACTCAATCTCAACTCAAATCAATCTCATAGAAGCATAAAGAGAATTGTTAGAGACTCAATATGTTCTATTCTCAAAACTCAATCTCAACTCAAATCAGAATATAGAATAGTTTGTTTCATGGAACTTGAACAACCACTTCACACAATCACTTGACTAGGCTCAATCAACTCTACTCAACCAATCACTTCAAGGAACAACCCTTTCTCACAAACCCTAGTCCAAGCATGTATCATCCAACTCAAAATATTTCCAACAATGCCCAACACAAATCTCACATAACAATGATACTCATGTTCTTTTCTAACTCAAGTTCAAGTTCTTTGCATAACCAATTGGCTTCAACAACAATGCTAATAAAACATTCTTCATCTAACAATGATACTCATGTTTTTCTCAAACCCTAACTCAGGTTTTTCATACAACCAATGGTTTCAACAACAATGCTTATAAAACAAGGTTTTAATCACAACTCTCAAATCAGAAAACCTTGAAGCATTAAACCAACCACTTTCGAAAAGGAAACCCTAATCAATTCCTTTTCACTCCAAACTTAATTTTCAATCAAGCCAATCACCTAACTCAACAAAGAAGAATTTTGCCCATACCTTTTCTTGAAGAGTAGTTGTCTTTGCAAATCTGCCACACTCACAATTACTTCTTTGACAAACTCAATAAGGGTTAGAGGATATTTATTTTCTCAATAAATCACAACACAAAAATAATATCAACCAAAATACACCTTATCACTCCATCTATAAAACAATACTCAATATCTTTCAAAAATAATCTCCTTGGCAAATATTTCTTTCACAATAAAATCAACTCTATTAAAGTCTTACTTCTCAAATATCCAAAATTTATTATTTAAGACTTTAATTAAAATAATACCTAAACTCCTTATGCCTCCTAACTTTATTTCCAATCAATAATTCTCAGCTAGCAATTTTCCAAATAATAAAAACCTTTTAACTCCCACTTTGCTAAAAGTAATTAATCATCAACATAGGCAATATTATTCAAATGCTCAACAAAAATATTACCTCTACCTTGGAGGGGATTCGAACCCCTAACTCTGCCCATGACCTGCGCCTTAGTCATGGCTCTATTGCCATGTGAGCTAAGTGCTCGCTTGGAGCATTGAGAGCACCACGTGCTCTAAGTTCCTTATGCTGTCGATGAAAACAAAAACATGTGCAGCGCTTTGGTGTTCCCAACACCAACCGAATTGCGTCTTGCCAGGATTCGAACGCAGCTCAACGTTGCCACAAAAACTTAACCAATGTCTCCTTGCCACTACGCCATGCTTCCCAGCTGGCTTGAGGGTTTCAATGCACTTTCCTTTATTTTGATCGTCGTCCTTCAAATCTGTTCATTGTTTCTCATGAGCTCAACCACCAATTCGTATGCCTTTTCTTATTTTGAGCAAGGATAAATTAATCAATGTCTTTTAGGTATTATATATAGTGCCCTTTGTCTTCCATGCAATCACGTCGGTGCATCGATTTAATTCGACGTCGGCTTGGTTGATTAGGTTATAAGGTATTTAAATTTAATTAAAATTAAATTTAAATATTATAAATTAAATCAAACCAACCTTAGGCTTTAACTTAATTAAACCTTGGAGCCTTGTCTTATTGCACAACCTTGTAACGAATATTTATTTATAAAATTTAAATTCCTTGTGAATTTAAATAATTTATAAAATAAATATTGGACCTCCTTTTTAACCTTTGCAATAACCCTTCTTGGGTTTTTATGAACCAATCACTTAACCTGTGCTCCCAATAATATTAAAATATTATGGAGCCTTTTTACCTTTAACTTTTGCACTATTGAAGCTTTTTCCTGGATGATAGTGACAACCTTTGATGACTTTATTTCTTGCCGAATTCCTTGATATGAGTGATAACTCTATCAGGTGACATCAATGACAACTTTGACTTAGAGGACTCAAAATGTCCAACAATCTCCCCCTTTGTCATTGATGGCAACCCAAATCCTTTTTACTAAAAACTTGACCTTTCTGTAATTTTGCTCCCCCTGGGACATTGCTCCCCTGGCTCAATGCTTTCTCAAATATCAAATCTCTCCCCAATACACAAATCTCTCCCCCTTTGACATCAATGGCAAAGGGTCACCTTTGGGGCTCGGGGCTAAGAATGAGCCTCTTAGCTTAGCCCCTCCCCCACCTCCACATGAGGTGGTTAATTCTAGGGTGGGAGTATTTCTACTCCCCGAAAGCACTATTCTTTACCTTTATATTTTTCTCTTCTTTTCTGAGTTTTCTGAATCCTCTTTCCCAAGTCATCATCCCTGTTCCTGTCATCACTTTTGTTCCTGTTCTTGTTCTCATCCATGTTCCTGTTCCTATTCTAATCCATGTTCCTATTCCTATTCTCATCCATGTCTTCCTATTTCTATTCCTATTCATATTTCTATTTTTGTTCATGTTCCTATTCCTGTTCATGCCTATTTCTAGAATATTTGCTCTACACCATCTTGTTGTGTGACCATCATTATTGCACTTATAACACTTAATGTTATTATTCCTTGGAGGTGCAACTGTCTTAGGATTTCTCCTAGTGAAGCCATATCCTCTTCTGTCATGAATCTTGCAATTCATTGCCTTGTGACCAAACTCATTACATGAGTAGCAATACCCTTGGAAAAGTTGTCCTTTTCCATATTCCTATCTTTCATGTGTCCTGCACTGTGAAGCCATGTGCCCAAACCTGTGACATGAAAAACATCTTCCATTGAAGCTTCCTTGTCTTGACCTCATTGGTCTCCTATTCTGATTGTTGTTCCATCTGTATCTTCTCTATGCATTGTTCCTATCTTTGTTGAACTCTTTGTTGTCCAACTCATCCTCTGATGTCTCACTCCCACTTACACTATCTTCTTCTGATGTATCTTCTTCTAAAGTTTCTTCTTCTTCAAGACTTGAAGTAGACTCTTCTTCCCTTTTCTTTTGAACCTGTTTAGAACCAAGACCTGTCTTGTTTGTTGCTCTTCTTTGTATCTTGACTATTTTATCCACACTCTTTGCACTTATTTACATACTTGTATAGCTTATTCTTGGAATCCTCTAAATCTTCCTTTAGTAGGGCCACTTCTTGTGTTAACTTCTCACATTCCAAGATCTTTGCTTCTAACTTATCTTTGAACTTGCTTGCCTTAGCCTTTGACTTTTCTAAATCCTCTATGAGCAATAATATTTCTTCATCACATTCTTGAAACTGACTTTCAAGCTTAGAGTGTTGCTTTCTTACCTTCTTTATTATGTCAAGGGCATAGATAAGTTCTCCCTTGAGATCATAACCATTCTCTACTGAATAATCCTCTATTTTTTTACCTTTGTCCATATCATTTCTTTCTTTTGGCTTGTCTTCTATAGGATCACTCACTTCTTCTTCTAATGCCATTAGAAGATTTTCATCTAGTCTTTCAAGTGCATCTTCAAAATCATCATCACTGAAACTATAACCATCCCTTGTACAATCATCTTCAAGATGTCCAAATTTACCACATCTAAAACACTTGAGAATAACTGGAGTCCTTTTCTTAACTGGATCTTTCTCTTCAACCATAAATAGGACTTCATCTCTATCATTGTCTGAAAAACTAGCATCACTATCATTTGAGTACTTACTTGCATTATCCGCATAGTAGCTTCTCTTTTGCCTTTGGAAGAACTTCTTTCCTTGTCTGCTTTGTCCATCCTTGCTTTTCTTTTGGTGCTTGTATCTTTCTGATTCCCTGTACCTGTGGTCCTATTTTTCTTCATCATTGTTGCTCTTTGGCTCTTTGCACTCTATTGCATAATGTCCATACTTTCCACAATTAAAACACTTAACAGATCTTAGATCTATGGGTCTTCTAGAACCTTTATCTCTTCTACCATAATTTGCTTCTTCATCACTAGATGACTCACTACTTGATTCTATCTTCTTACCCTTTTTATTTTTGTCCACTTTGAATGCAGCTTCTTTCGGAGGAATAGGATCTTTTGTTCTTATCTCAAAAGTAGTAAGCATGCCAAGCAAAGAATTCCTTGTCAGAGAATCACTATCAATTGATGTTTCTATAGCAGAAACCTTTTCACTGTACCTTTTTGGAAGAGTTCTCAAGATCTTATCACAAGCATCAGATTCATCAACCTTCATTCCAAGACCTTTCATCTCATGTATAAGTTCATCAACCTTGTTGAGATAGTCATGAATGTTTTCATCATCCCGCATTCTTAGGTTCTCAAATTCTCCTTTGAGATTTTTGATCTTAGCTTTCCTGACACTTTTATCTCCTTCATATATGGTATGCAATAGTTCCCACATATCTTTTGTCATTGTACACTCCATAACCTTCATAGATTTTGATCTACGCAACCCTTTTATAATTGCATTCATAGCTCTTGAATTTGCATGCATTAGAAGCTTACCTTCCTTATCTATAGGAGGATTGGCTGTTGAATCATATCCAAGTTCCACTGCATCCCAAACTTCATTTCCAAGTGCCATCAGGTGAAATCTCATCAGCACACACCAATACAAGAAGTCACTTCCATCAAATACTGGTACTACATTATTGATGGACCCATCCCTTTGATCCTTTTGATCCATTGTGTTCTTAGACCACTTTTCCTTCAAGCTGTCAAACTCTTCTGAAGGAACCCACTCTGATACCAATTGAAGAACACAAGCTTATACTGAGAGGGGGGTGAACAGTATAAGACCACTTTTTACTTTTCTTTTCAAATCAATATTATGTAGTGTATAGATAGTAGTATCAATAGCAGTAATCAAAGCAATGCACAAAACACCATACACAATAGAGACACAGATTTAACGTGGTTCACCCAATGTGGGCTACCTCCACAGAGAAAATATTTCTTCTAAATATTTCTCAAATAATATTTTGGGAATCCTTCCCAATTACAATGTTTATGGACCTCTATCCAAAGGAGATGTTGATCCCCTAAATCTGGTTTGTGGATCTCTATCCATAGGAGAACTCCTTCTCCTCTACTCTAGTTGGTGATCCTCTAGAAGACACTACCTCCACTACACTGACTATGGATCTCTCTCCACTTGAAGACTCTTGTCCTCACTCAGAAGACCTATCCTCAATGTCCTGGCTGATGGATCTCTATCCACTAGAGACTCTATCCTCTCTGCTCTATCACCTCCAAAGCTCTCTCAATAGGTTCACTCAGAACCTTCTCAAATATACTCAATAGGTCCACTCAGAACCTGCTCAAATCTGCTCAATAGGTCCACTCAGAACCTGCTCAAATATTCTCAATAGGTCCACTCAGAACCTACTCAAATATTCTCAATAGGTCCACTCAAAACTTGCTCAAATATGCTCAACAAGTCCACTCAGAACTTGCTCAAATATTCTCAACAAGTCCACTCAAAACTTGTTCAAATCTTCTCAACAAGCTCACTCAGAACTTGTCCAAATATGCTCAACAAGCTCACTCAGAACTTGTCCAAATCTGCTCAACAAGCTCACTCAGAACTTGTCCAAATATACTCAACAAGCTCACTCAAAACTTGTCCAAATCTGCTCAACAAGCTCACACAAAACTTGTCCAATCTCATAGAAGCATAAAGAGAATTGTTAGAGACTCAATATGTTCTATACTCAATGCTCAATCACTTTCTCAACTCAATCTCATAGAAGCATAAAGAGAATTGTTAGAGACTCAATATGTTCTATACTCAAAACTCAATCTCAACTCAAATCAATCTCATAGAAGCATAAAGAGAATTGTTAGAGACTCAATATGTTCTATTCTCAAAACTCAATCTCAACTCAAATCAGAATATAGAATAGTTTGTTTCATGGAACTTGAACAACCACTTCACACAATCACTTGACTAGGCTCAATCAACTCTACTCAACCAATCACTTCAAGGAACAACCCTTTCTCACAAACCCTAGTCCAAGCATGTATCATCCAACTCAAAATATTTCCAACAATGCCCAACACAAATCTCACATAACAATGATACTCATGTTCTTTTCTAACTCAAGTTCAAGTTCTTTGCATAACCAATTGGCTTCAACAACAATGCTAATAAAACATTCTTCATATAACAATGATACTCATGTTTTTCTCAAACCCTAACTCAGGTTTTTCATACAACCAATGGTTTCAACAACAATGCTTATAAAACAAGGTTTTAATCACAACTCTCAAATCAGAAAACCTTGAAGCATTAAACCAACCACTTTCGAAAAGGAAACCCTAATCAATTCCTTTTCACTCCAAACTTAATTTTCAATCAAGCCAATCACCTAACTCAACAAAGAAGAATTTTGCCCATACCTTTTCTTGAAGAGTAGTTGTCTTTGCAAATCTGCCACACTCACAATTACTTCTTTGACAAACTCAATAAGGGTTAGAGGATATTTATTTTCTCAATAAATCACAACACAAAAATAATATCAACCAAAATACACCTTATCACTCCATCTATAAAATAATGCTCAATATCTTTCAAAAATAATCTCCTTGGCAAATATCTCTTTCACAATAAAATCAACTCTATTAAAGTCTTACTTCTCAAATATCCAAAATTTATTATTTAAGACTTTAATTAAAATAATACCTAAACTCCTTATGCCTCCTAACTTTATTTCCAATCAATAATTCTCAGCTAGCAATTTTCCAAATAATAAAAACCTTTTAACTCCCACTTTGCTAAAAGTAATTAATCATCAACATAGGCAATATTATTCAAATGCTCAACAAAAATATTACCTCTGCCTTGGAGGGGATTCGAACCCCTAACTCTGCCCATGACCTGCGCCTTAGTCGTGGCTCTATTGCCATGCGAGCTAAGCGCTCGCTTGGAGCATTGAGAGCACCACGTGCTCTAAGTTCCTTATGCTGCCAGTGAAAACAAAAATGTGCGCAGCGCTTTGGTGTTCCCAACACCAACCAAATTGCGTCTTGCCAGGATTCGAACGCAGCTCAACGTTGCCACAAAAACTTAACCAATGTCTCCTTGCCACTATGCCATGCTTCCCAGCTGGCTTGAGGATTTCAATGCACTTTCGTTTATTTCGATCATCGTCCTTCAAATCTGTTCGTTGTTTCTCATGAGCTCAACCACCAATTCGTATGCCTTTTCTTATTTTGAGCAAGGATAAATTAATCAATGTCTTTTAGGCATTATATATAGTGCCCTTTGTCTTCCATGCAATCACGTCGGTGCATCGATTTAATTCGATGTCGGCTTGGTTGATTAGGTTATAAGGTATTTAAATTTAATTAAAATTAAATTTAAATATTATAAATTAAATCAAACCAACCTTAGGCTTTAACTTAATTAAACCTTGGAGCCTTGTCTTATTGCACAACCTTGTAACGAATATTTATTTATAAAATTTAAATTCCTTGTGAATTTAAATAATTTATAAAATAAATATTGGACCTCCTTTTTAACCTTTGCAATAACCCTTCTTGGGTTTTTATGAACCAATCACTTAACCTGTGCTCCCAATAATATTAAAATATTATGGAGCCTTTTTGCCTTTAACTTTTGCACTGTTGAAGCTTTTTCCTGGATGATAGTGACAACCTTTGATGACTTTATTTCTTGTTGAATTCCTTGATATGAGTGATAACTCTATCAGGTGACATCAATGACAACTTTGACTTAGAGGACTCAAAATGTCCAATAGATTTAGGATCAAATTTGAGAGAACTAGAGCAGAGGGGATTGGTGTCTCCTATGGAGTGGTGTCAACAAAACCATATAAGAGGGGATTGGTGTCTCCTATGGATTTGTGTCCACAAAACCATAGTAGAGGGGATTGGTATCTCCTTTGGAGTGGTATCTACATAACCAACATAGAGCGGAGTGGTGTCCACATAACCAGAATAGAGTGGAGTGGTGTCTACAAAACTATAATAGTGGAGTGGTGTCCAAAGAACTAGAATAGAGTGGAGTGGTGTCCATAAAACTAGAACAGAGTGGAGTGGTGTTGATAGAACCAAAACAGAGTGGAGTGGTATCCACAATACCAAAATAGAGTGAAGTAGTATCCACAAAACTAGAATAGAGTGGAGTGGTGTTCAAGAAATTGAGAGGGGATTGCTATATCCTATGGATTGGTGTCCATAAACATTATAATAAGGTATTGGTATCTCCTGTGGGTTGGAGCCCACAAAATTTGTTGAGAAATTTATAAGCAATATTTCTCCGTGGATGTAGCCCACATTGGGTGAACCATGTTAAATCTGTGTCTCTTATGTGTGTGGTGATTTGTGCATTATTTTATTACTGCATTGATGTTATTCCTATTATCACTTGGAAATAAAAGTGAAAGTTTATCTTATACTATTAACCCCCTCAGTATAAGCTTGTGTTCTTCAATATGTTCATTGACTAAGCATGAAATTATGACCTTGAACTATTTCATCACAGGTAGTTCCCCCATAGATGAAAGTGCAAGTGGCTATTTTAACTTTTATTCCTTTCTTACTAGGTAAACTTGAAGTGCAAGGGACAATAATTGAAGTATGGGAAAAATGGTGCACCTAACAATGCTAAACAAGATGCATCTATCGCTAATGTTGATTAGGCATTACAAAAGGTGCATTCAAGTAAGCATGATAAGATAAAGTAAATGCATGAAATATATTTATTCTTAATTTATTTTTATATGTCAAATCATGGTTACATAAATGTCCCATTGGGAGGTCTATATTGATACACTTGTTACAAAATGGTGCCTAAGGATCAAATCCTTTTAGTAACTCAGGTGCACTTCCAATGTTCTTCCTTGTACCCACGACTGAAGTAGGTGGTCCTATGATGCTGCCACTTTGTTATTCAATATTATTATCCTATAGTCCTTCCTCATACATTGTAAAACCTACACTTACACACAAGAAAACCATATTTTGTCAATAGCAAGTGTGGATTGTGAAACATGCAAAGCAATACATGCAATCATAGACTAGAAAGTGTAAATATGCAATGCGCATATCTAAAACAATTTCAAATGCTTCCAAATATTATAGGTATGCATGAAATATGATTTTGGAAAGATATAATTGAAAACTGAATAGAAATTGCATCCAGATCTATTTCGCTTACGTAGTGTGCCTATTAAGCTTACAAAACCTAAAATAAGTGATTTATGGTCCTAAACATTTCCAAATCAAACCAAACTTGGATAGAATATATAGAATCATATTTAGATAGAAACCATGATGAAATATTATAATAATTTATCACATATTCATGTGCATATTCGGGTGGGCCAAGTGAACCTATAAAATTCTAAAAACGTGACATCTCACTCAATATAACTCCAAATTACATGAAATTTGACTAGTAGGTTCATGAACTATCCTAGAATAAGCCTATTTAAAAATAGTAAGAAAATAAATCTCTAGTCTATGACCATCCTTTATAAGAATGGTGGTGACTCTCATTGTCTGGGGACCATCCTAGGGTGGTAAGGCCACCAGATCTGTTGGTTTACTGCCACAAATTCCTTTGTAAATTGGTCCAAAACTCTCTCAAGGGTGTTTTCATCAAATTTGGGGGTGAAGTTTACTCAATTGATCTATTTTTTTAAACAAATTGCACCTCTTGAATCACTTGATAACTTCCTTCTCTAGGTAGAGATTTCGAGGGAAAATGCACAAAATGTTGAGGGGAAGTCTTGGCAGCACTTCGTTGCATTGTCCTAAAACTCCTCTCTATGTTTTTGGTGGAAATAGATCCACTTTATAGCCAAAGGAGGCCTATGGATAAATGGGCATGCAAGAACATGCATGGCAATAGGTGCCATTTATCCAAAGTTTGGCATGCATTAAAAGGGGAAGAGAATCTCCCTTTTTGGCCTCCATTCTGCAGTATGTCATAAGGATTTTGTGCCCTTAGAACTGCATGCTTGAATAGGTGGGATAAATGGTAGTTTTTGGATGTCATTTATCTCAATTTTTGACTTTTTTTGGGTCAAATACCCTATCCGTCCCACCCAAGGATGGTTACCTATGACCATCCCTAGGTGGGATGGTCATGATCTGTACTCATCTCTAGGTGGGATGATCATGCCTATATGGCTATAACTTCCTAAAAGTGGGATAGAACCTTTCCAAACCTTGAAAAAATGGTTAAGACCATTATGTAACCTTTGAGGGTTTCCCTAGGGGCCATATGATGTCAACTTAGCCATTGCTTTTGGTCACCTAATTGGATTGACCTAATTTGAGTGTCTAAAGATGCTCCTTTTTGAGATGCATTGTGTGGAGCACAGTACTGAGCAAAAATATATGACTAAATTATTAAATGATTAAGGTTATTCAGTAACCTAACAAACTCTAGATGCCCCAATCATGGAAAGAGCATGTGTTCTTGAATCCTTGCTTCTAAAGAGCTATGGAACTTACATCAAGTACAACCTTTCATGTAAGGCTTACTTGATATTGGATATTTTTAAGTCATGAAGATGATTCTATAATGCCAAGCATTTTTAATTGAAATTTGTGCTTTTTTGCTGCCCCAAGCAGGGACGTGATTGTCTTTGTCAATGATTCATTGAACGAATGCAATTTGCATGATTGAGTGTTTGATTATTTATCTTGATTATAAATTTGTTAAGTATGACTACCCCCTCAAGCGATGAGTTTTTGAGGGAATGACAAGTTATAAAAGTGATGATTCGCTTGACCCATATGACTTTGTTAGGGTTTGCTTCAGTTTGACCCATAAATAGATCATATTTTAGAGGATTTTTATGATTTTGTTGATGCTTCAAGGAATAAAGAAATGGAAAACCTCATTCCCATGGGTGGTATAGTTGTAATGGCCTTATTATATACTAAAGTAAGGAAATTTATGTTCATCTATGAGCAATCTAGTTTGCATCTTGATCCATGGGGAATTTTGACCAAATTTGAGCTATTTTTGGTGGGTTTTGGACCATTTTGGTCCCTTTTCAAGCTGTTGTGGTGTGATTTGTTGGTGGTCATCCTAGGGTGGGACATATGTATTTTTTATGACCATCCCAAGGTAGGAAAATCTACCAATTAGGTTCTCATCTCACCTAGGGATGGTCATGCCTCTTGTAGGCCTATTTAAGCCAAGAATCTGTAAATTGGGCTCATTTGTGCACTTCTAACTTGGTAGTTTGAGAGGAAAGGAGGAGGATAGTTATTCTCGGTAGAGGAGTGCTACCAAAACCATCCCAAAGTCACCATGATCTAGCCTGTAGACTTGTCCAACAGTAGAGTCAGTGCAAGATGGGTAAGGACAGAATTTACTACTACACTATGCTAGTGATAGAAGTTTAACTATTGCTTTTATTTGATGATTTTGATTTTTAGATAGAGCACACTAAATCATTGGCAATTGAACCTATTTAATGATGTACTATAATTTTTTATTCTTTTATTTATGTTTTTTGGTAATTTGATTACTTTTTATTTCATTTTTTGCATGTTTTTGACTGTTTTTGGTGGCCTAGAAGGCCAATTTTAGCCAATTTTGGGGGCCATCCCTGGGTGGAACAGCCAGCTTGGGCTATTTTGGGGTTGTCCCTGGGTGGTATGGTCACACATTTTGGGGCCATCCTTGGGCAGGATGGTCATGAATTGGCCTGAAAAAGGGGCATTTTGGGTCTTTTTTGGGTCTTTTTGGTAATTTTGAAGCATGTTTGGTGCTTTTGAGTAACCTAATTATCTTTTCCAAGTGGTTAAGATTCGATATAGAGTTCCAACTCTCTTTCAAACCATGAGATACATGTTTATAGAGATAATTTAAATAGCTTGATGACATTGGCCTTAAGCATGTGATGTGGTTAGAGCCCATGGTGGGCGATCGTGCTTATTTGATTATGCTTATTGACTTATGGGACCAGCGCACCAACACCTTCCACCCATCGATAGGGGATACGATGGTGATGCTTTATGATGTCTATTATATTTTGTGCATTCTGATAGAGATGTGGTCGATTGTATCTACTCATCATGATCTAAGAGATACGATGATGGAGAGATATTTTGATAGGGAATGGAAGGAGGTAGTACGTGACTCACTCAACATAATTATACTAGTGGGGTTGTGGTATGAGGTCTAGGTATTGAGAACTAGGTATTCTTTTTTGATGGCCTTGATATCTAATATGTTGCCACCAGACTCATCAGGAGCTAGGTTTCCCTAGAACTTGTTGGAGCTAGTTTTTACTTTAGTGGAGTGCAACATAGAGCAACTATTAGTGATGGCCTAGGGTATGACATTTCTAGCATAGTTGTATGATGAGATGTACAAGATTCACTCCTATGGGAAAAAAGGCTTATGATGCAGATTTCTTCTCTAGTGTTGGGGATGGTAGCACATAGATGCGAATCAACTATAGGGATTGCCTTGGATGACACAGGAACAACTAGCATATAGGAAGATAGGATATAGGATCCTATGGCAGTGAGTCTAGGAGGTAGGGTAGATTCATCTCTTTACAAGTGATATGGACCATTATGCATAGTAATTTTTATAACTCGAGGTAGTAGAGGTACTTTGGAGATCTTATAGGGATTTTCCAACATGTGTTGATGTTGAGGTGCAGCTCCACTAGGTGAGGCAAGGTAGATGGTTGGTTTAGAGACATGGGATGGAGTGGGAGTACTTTCCTTATTCTTATTTCATGTGGTAGTTTGGGCTACATCAAGGGTTTTCCAGTGAGCCAATGGTCTACTGACACCATGGGGATGATAGGACACTAATTTGGCTAAACATGGAGGTAGTGGGAGAGGAGGCAGATCCTATAGTGGACATTCCTAACTTGGAAAATATCAGGACTAGAGAAGAGTATGACTCATGGTGGATGATGTACCAATGGTAGGGAGAGGGACCACTAGGGGGTTATGTAGCCATGACAACATAGGATGTTCAGCAGGATGATCCTAATGATGTTCATGAGGAGGTTCTAGATGAGGAGACGGTAGATGCAGGTGAGTGACATGTGCATCATCGAGTAGCAGATGAGTGGGTAGACCTCCTTGACTTAGGATATCAGGATGAATTTTGAGAGGATCTCTTTGAGGATCAAGGATTACAAGCATAATAGGTCACATGCAATGGTACAAGTACTGAGTTGTAGGGTGATTTGATTAGGGTTAGATGGGAGAGATATTTTCTTCAAACACAGGTATAGAGTCCATAGGTTGAGCTTTATAGGTAGGCGGTCTAGATAAAAACTCTATGGGTACAAGTTAGATCATGAAACCCTAGCCATAAGGGATCGATCAATGGTGAGGTGGCCAGGATATTGGAGGAGGTGGCATAACTCCAATCCTTAGTGAGAGTGTTCCAAGATCTTTTTTGATAGGAGTGGACCTACACTAAGGATTTGGAGGATGATATAGTGCATCTTAGGGGGTGCTTACTAGCCTATCCATCTGCTAGTGGGTCACACCAAATTTAGAGGAGTGGTACAAGATAGTCTTCAATGAGGATGGAGGTGCTTGACTCTACATGAAGGTCATATAGGGCTAGGGGTAGCAGATCTAGGAGTTTGCGGTGGAATTCAACTAAGGGTGGGGGTGAGCATCATAGTACCGGTCCTACGTGACTATGATTGTTGAGACTCGGATGGTTATTTTTGTTTTTGTATTTAGGGAGTGTGAGGTTTGAGGACCCACTTTATTATAGCCTACGATTAGTTCAAGGATTATGATGTATCTTTTCTTACCCCATACATATACATACATACATACATACATATATATATATATATGTATATATGTATGTATATGTATGTATATATGAGTCGTTTCATTATCATCATGTGTGTCCTTACTGCTTTATGAGATGTATGCAATGCATCTATTTTTTGTATGATTTTTTTATGGATGCTTATCATGGATGCATGTTTTTGTAATATGATATTTTTGATGATATGTATATGCATGGATGCATATACATATGTATGATTGGTTTATTTTTATGATTAAATATGAAGAATGATTTAATGCACTATATTAGCACCATAGACTGTATATAATTCATCGATTCATTTGTAATGTTTTTGTGTGATGGATTTGTGGAAATGTACACTATTGAAATAAGATAAAGTGGAATGAATGGAATGAATGTTATAGAATATTTATAATATTTTTATGAGACTTAGACACTCTAGTTTATTGAACAAAATTTGTATACTAACCATGCAAGACTTTTTGATAAGGTATGAATCTACTAGGATGACCAAGATACTCGTAACTCAATATCCCTATTTGTGCAAATGAGTTCATTATTGTGAGATACATAAGATTATCCCAGTGCCAAATAGGATTGATGCAACCCATATGTACTGAATATCACCCAATGAGTATCACGATCCTAGGTTTTGTACGTAGTTGGATTAGACCATTAGGTAGTATCGGTTACCAAAATCTAGCTCATTCGCATGCAAACATTGGTCTATACAAAATTAGGATGCTAATGTGACATAAATATCATCATGGGTAAGAATACCACCATTTCCAAGAAGGCTTGATGCCACATAACCTGAAATGAGGATCATCTTATGGTTTGTCAAATGCTGAGAATTCCAAAGATTCAAGTTTTGCACTCCCTTATTTTATTTTATTTTCTTTGGGATGCTTGCTCACACTTAGTGATGAAAATCACTATTTATTTTGTATTTTATTTTCTTTGAGAAAGGGATTTGTTTAGTTATGAAAATTACTATTTATTTTGCTTTTGTTTTTTGCTTTTTGGAAGTTTGCTTATTGATAGTGGTGAAAACCATTACTTATTTTGGGGAATTGGGTAAGGAGGAACTTGTATTTTTGTCAATTCTCAGCACTTTTGAACCATTCACACAAGGGGATGAGCAAGATAAACTTTTCACTTAAGGTAACCTAGACCACTTTGTAGGTTTCATCTTTCCTTATGTAAAAATTAGATTTATTAGTGTGAAATGTGTTGGGATTTCGATGTATACAAGGTACAATCAAAGAAAGACTCTACCTTATAAAAATTGGGATAGATTTCTACAAAATATGAATAGATAACTAAAGATGGTTGAGTGACTGAAAATCCTAAAGACATTCTAGAAAAAAATGACTAGGTGGAGGGAAACAGACACACATATGGAAAGTGGGAAATGCTAAGTGGAATATGAAATGATGTGAATGATGACTTTTGATAAAATGCTTTTTTGAATGATGGCCATTGTACAGTCTTGGTGCTTATAAATGTATGAGCAAGTCTAATATGCAAAGTGCAATAATGAGTATATATAATGCAAGTGATTGCATAATGTAATGGTATGCAATGTGATGCAATGCAATATTTTTGTATTTTGATAATTTGATGATGTTTTTGAATTTTGATTGATATATATGTATATACATATGACAAATGGATATATTTGGGTGCCATAGGGGTATTTTGGGTTGACCAAAGGGTTTTTTAGACACATTTGGAGTGTTTTGGATTGACCAAGCAAAATGGAGATACCCCTAGAGCATTTTGGATTGACCAAGTGGTCTGGAGATAACCCTAGAGCATTTTGGGTTGACCAAGTAGTTTTTAGATACCCTTGAAGCATTTTGGGTTGACCAAGTGGTTTAGAGATACCGTTGGAGCATTTTGGGTTGACCAAGCTATTTTTAGGAACACTTGGAGTATTTTGGGTTTACCAAGCAGTTTGTAGGAACCCTTGGAGCATTTTGGGTTGACCAAGCAGTTTGTAGGAACCCTTGGAGCATTTTGTAACTTAGATGTCTTGGTGGTTCTAGGAGGAAGGTGTGATACCTCGTGTACCCCTAGTGTGCCATGTGTGTGATGTATTATAATTGGCTTGGTAAAGGAGGGTAGTATAAATTTATCTCCCCTATTGTGAGGTGTAGTTTTATGTGGTGCCAACATTCCTCTAAGGTAGGATGAGTGAAGGTGAAAAATTGGATGGCACTATAGGTTGCATAGATCAATTATGATATTATTGACACTTTGTTACAACACTGATATATGTGTAAATCCTTGGGATGGTGGATTAATGTACAACTAATTAAGTTGTTCCACTTGATAGCTAGATGTGTTTACTTCATGTGAATGCAAGGGGTCTTGAAAGACTCCTATATGAAGTCCTTACCTCTCTATCATATCATAGACTAAATCTCTAAAGACATAACATGTTTGGATATCATGACCCATTTATTGATGATAAATACAATATAGGTCATTTGTGTGTCTTTTATATATGCTTATTAGGTTTCAGCAAGCGGATCGCAGGAAGCATGATTTATTGTGCCTCATATAGTTGATTGAAGATCGATGGTAAGGGATCTAACAAATGGGTATATTGTCAATGTGGTTTATGGCATTATTACCTCTACATCATACTATATTGAGGGTTTACAATGGATTGCATAGGGGGGTGGTCTTGACAATCAAGGGTTTGGTTATTTTAATGACTTAACCATAACTTGATGTTTGCGAGTCGATTCAAGATCTATTGTAAAGTATTGTGTTGTTGACTCACTTACAACTCCATGTTGTCTAGCCTATCCAAGATATATTGTTTGAGTGGTGTTGGTGATGATGAGATGGTTTTCGAGGAATCTAGATGGGAAATGATAGGTTGTGGATCCATGCCTAGCATGTCATTGTAGTACCATGCAAAATTTACCTTCTTATTTTTGAGAAGAGCTATGTAATCATCTTAATCATGGGATAAGATACATTGATGATTATCAAGATCTGAGCTATTTGTGTTAATCATTGGTTCAATTGACATATGCAATCTCTCTTCCTTAATACATTGAGGATTATCAAGATTTGAGTTGATATTTGTGTTAATTGTTGGTTCAATCAACATATGCAACCCCTCTTCCAAGTGGTGGGGAGTAGGGATCAGATGAATGTCATTCGCAAGGTTGAGATCAGTAATTGGAACTTTTGGTTTCCACCTCAACTTGAAAGACATCTTGAGTAGGTCTCAGGAAGAAATGAAGTGGCTAAAACATCTCATTACAAGACCAATACTAGAAATGCAATGAGGGATAATATCCTTGATCAAATTTGATTGCTTATAAGTCAAGGTGTGGTGGATTTGATGGGTTATTTGAATCTCACAAGGGTGCAAATAGGTCTATGGAAATCATGTTGATGGATGGATGATTTCCCCTAGGTGTATGATGGTGTCTATTTACATTGGGTTATCACAAGACTTGTGGAGGTTGTTGAGGTGGCATCGGGTGAGCTTGCTCTTTTTTAGGTTGAAGTTATCACTAGATAGGGTGCTGAAATAGGAACATATGCATATATTCCTCATGTTCATCATCCAATGGGAAAATCCATGCATATTCAATGTGTACACTAGAAGAGGCAATAGATGCCACTTCGTAATCTAACTCATCATCAAATGACCATTCATAATGGGATCCATGATTTTCTTCCTCACTCTTGTGTGAAAGGGTATATAAAATTTCACCCCTTTTGTATGACTGGATGACATCATGAAATATATCTTGATTTCTTATGGGTGTAGGTAAGTAGTCCCCCAGTGAATAGACTTGATTGGGTTTGGTGTAGGTATCACACACAATATCATACTTATAATTTAGGCATTATAAGCTAATGGTGAGGACATCTAAAGGCATAGGCTTTTTATATCACAATCCTGACCTATCATAAGGCATTTGATATTGGGGTCAATAAGGATTGTGATTGCCCTACTCATACAAGCCCATACCATAGTCATGCCAATTGCAGAGGTGAAGATAACTCATGGTAAATTCAAGATTGGACATGTAGTTGATATACTCAGAAAATGGCTCTTCATCCTCTTCCTGCTACTGATAAGGCTCTATGCCATAGTCGAGATACCATAATTAAAATCCATTTGATTTGAGGGGAGACAAAGAGGTATGATAGTACCTATGGTAAGATGAGTTCAACCCATATCTTACACCAAATCAATGGTAGGGGTGGTTGTGATGTTCCTAACCAAGTATTCTCCTAATCCAATGGTAGATAGATGCACTATGACTTGTGGCGATGAAAGAGGAGATGGGAGAAAGGATTGAGTTGATTCAATTTTGGCCTCATAAGGTGGCTCCTCGCCCATTGGGATAGGAATATCTTCTATGGAGATGGTGGATATGGTTGGAGGGGTCTCATCAATAGGAATTTTCCCTATGTTCCTCGATAGAGGATTCACTAATGATGGAGGTATATCTGGGGGTGCTAATTATGAGGATGATGGAGATGGATTGATTGAAGGTTATGGTGAAGGAGTCAAACCTTGGCTAGAATTATTTGGTTGGAAATCCAAATGGGTTGACGATAAGGTCAGCTTAGGGATTTGCTACACCATGTTGCAGTACTTGAAGAGCTCAAGGTCTATAGAGTAAATGTGTACTTACCCTTCATAGGTGTACTTTAGACATTGGTGAGAGATAAAGGGTACACATTTCATGTCCTTGATCCAAGGTCTACCCAACAAGATATTGTATGCCATCTCACCATCCAAGATATGGCACAGTGTTGGTATGGTCTTTTGTCCTACCTAAATAGGTAAGACTATCATACCAACTATTGATCATATAGCATGATTAAATGCTCAAAGGTTATATGTAAACACAACAATATGAGATGCTAGGAGACCAAGATATTTGAGATCCATTGTAGTGATGATGTTGCTGGAAGAACTAGTATCAATCAAGACTATTTTGTAGGGTGTTTGTTTACACATGTGATGATGTGCAAGGGAGGATCCACCATATCATTTGGAATAAATTTGAGCTCATATTCCCTAAATGTGATCACTGGTTATGTATATATCTGAACATGGACCACAAAATTATTAAAGGAGTTAGACTCCTGGGGTTGTAGCTTGATTGCCTTAAGGATCTCTAATAGAGATCCTTCGTAAGGTGGTGATTGTTGAATAAGCTCATAAATGAAAATCCAGATAGATTTTGTTCTCAAGATCTTAGTGAACTTGTTCTTTATCATGACCACAAGTAGAGGTGGGATATTTGGCAGTAGAGGCGGTAAGGACTGTGATGTTGAAGGAACATCACTTGTAGTCGCAGGTAGTGCGACTAGACATGGGTACCTTTTTTTTCTTATCATAATGTTTATCATGCCAATGAACCTTGCTTAGGGTATACCTGATGAACCTTATTCACTTTTGGTACTAGCTTAGACTGCTCTACATGGTCAGGAAATGGCTCTTTAAAAATATCCATCTATTGATTATTTGGTGTGATAGGGTTATCGACCTGAAGGTCATTCCTATATATTATATCTTGTACCAAATATTTAAAATTATAGTACATTTGTACATCATACCCATTTTGCCTTTGAAACTTATATTATAGGTCTTAGGAGTATCCTTTGGGATTTGGTGCATTTGGATTGATAGGTCGACTCTCAAGCAGATTAATTGCCTTAGCTACACAAAGGTGTTCAAACAAAGAGTCTATGGAGTTATCAATGGATGTAAACTATTGCTTAGGGTGATGTTGTTGATTCTACCCTTGGTTATTCTAATTATCCTTATTATAGTTCCCAAGGATGGCCTTATAATTGGTCTTCTAAGGTAACACTAGTTTCACATGCCCTAGGATACTAATGGCAACCTGATTGACTGATGTTGGCTTAGGTTACACTTGGTTATTCTTGGAATTCTTGTTCCACTCCTTCTTGCAAGGCTTCATAATTTCTCCCTATTTAATCTTGATGTCTTCAATTTTTCTAGCTTATGTTAGAGCATCTTCAAGAGTTGGATATTGCTAGAGTTGCAACAATAAGGAGATTGACTTTAAGTAGCTCTTAGCAAACATTTGAGTCAACTCCATCATGGGAAGCAAGTATGGTAGCTTGGAAAGCAATGCTCACCACCTATTGCCATAGTTTGTGATTGAATCATCATCAAATTGTTTCAACCCTACAAGGTCAACCAGTGTTGCCTTTTGCTTGGTATTGAAGGTGACACATTCTAGGAATGCATCTATGAACTAATTAAGATTATAGATACTATGCTTTAGGATTTGGGTTTACAACTCCACATCTAGGCTAGAGAGTAGTCAAGAATATCCTCAAAATAAAAGCATCATGATCCTGGATGCCAAAGGATTGGCTGAAAAACTTGGTAACATGCTCATGCACATCCTTGTCTCCCTTAAAGGTAGCCAAATGGGGCATCTTAAACTGCTCTATATAGGAAGAGGTAGGTGTCGAAGGATGGAGATGTTGACTACGCAATTGGTGTAGAGTGGTCTTATAAGTCCCAGACCCAAAGGTCTTGTTCTCAACTAATTCTAAGCACTCTAGCAAGGCCCTATATGCATCAGAGAATTTGATATCCTCTTATTTTATTTTATCCTATGGTGGAGGGCAAGGAACATCAAGCCTATTATAGGGTGGTTGAATATCACCCCTTGCCTTGATAAGGTATTTTTATATATTCCACTTCTATCTTATGCTAAGTGTAAGCCCCATAAGGCATCTCCTCAGCTAGCCTATAAGGAGGATTAATTACTTAGAGTATGCACTCTATGTTTTGTTGGGTAGGCAAGTCCTGATTCAATTTAGGAGGTCACAGAGGAAACATTGGGTAAGGCCTTGGAAGTATATCTTGGATGAAAGTGGGTTACCTATTATGGACTTCCTATCTATGGGTACTAGGGGTGGGGAACATCTCATGCAAGGTTTTTTGAAATAGCTCATTGGTTTACCATTCAATCATTTCTTTCTCTATTTGATGTAAGAGTTCTAGGTTCTCTTTGTCTCACCAAAGATACTTGAATTGCACTTGGTATTTAGCATATCTTACTATTGCTTGATTTATTTGTTCTACCATGCAGAGTCTAGGAACCCTAGCAACATCATCTTGAGTCCTATCTCATTCAGGGTGATCTGAGATATCCACCACAAGCTTCCCTCGATCGAGGGTAGTCACATTTACTTGAGGTTCAAGTTTAGGCATGTGATATTTATACTTAGCTAATGTAGAGGCACGTTATTCTTGCATAGTATACTGGTATTGAGGATAATCAAGGATTTCTTCATGCCTTCCTTCATTGATGAGGAAGGTAAGGACTAAGTTTTCTCACCCTAAGCGATGAGTATCATATTCATCCTATACTTAGGTTGATGTAACCTATTAGGGTAGTGTAAGGGTGAAGTATGATCAATTTTCCCTACCCAATGTGTATACTCTGGATCCTACCCATAAGTGGGTCTGTTAGACCTATCAGGCATACGGATGCATGGTATTGCTCTATCTACTAGCACCTCAGTGCACAGTTTCCTTTCATCAAATAAGGCATGTGAAGTGTCTAAATATTGGTCACATGCTCCCAAATTAGGATCAAGACCAATAGGTGTGTCCTGCATAGGGCTACCCTATAGTTGAAGTTCTTGCCTAGCTATTCTAGGACTTGGGTAAGTAGAAGGCTACGAAGGATGTATGACTAAGTCCTTAGGGCTAAATCGAAAATGACTCATGTCTCCTAGTCCACTCTTTGCAGTGTCCACCCTTGAGTGGGCTTAGCTATGGGTGCACACCATTGCTATTCTCTACCAAACCCTAGATGGTTATTTTCTTTATAATTTTTTTAATAAAGTAGCACACAAGAATGAAAACATACAATAAGACAAGTGTTTATCTCTTTTAAGGATTAATGTGTGTTCCCTATGTTGTTTTGTGTGTTTTGATGTGTTTTTTGTAAATAATACCTTGTGTCACGTTTTTTGCTCTTCTTGGATGGTATTCTTGTATTTAAATGGATTTCACCTATATACTCATAGCTCAACAATAGGTAATGAAATTCCAGTCACGTAAACCCACCCAAGTATGGATATGAAGTCCATACCCAATCAAGGAGCACAAGTTCTACCAGTCCTCACCTATTTCACCCATAGTCTATGGTATATCTCTTCTAAGAGAGATGCATGTTATATCCCATAGGCTATGATGGATCTTGGAGCCAACCTTGGCCAAAAATTAGGTTTCATAGGATTTGAGCCAATGGATGGAGATGAAGCCCGCCATCGTTGGTATCTATTAGTGGTTGGTGATGAAATCCAACTCACTAATGTTTAAGTGAAACATGGTGTGTGTGGTTATTTTTAAGATTAAAGAAAGTAAACAATAGATAATCCAATGATATTTCACTAAATGCAAGAAAATATATGTTTTACTTTCAGAAAATCTAGATAAAAAATAACCTACAAAATGCAAACCCTAAATGATAACCTTCCCATTAGGTAGACTACAAGAAAGCAAGCCATACAAGTGCATTCTTACTTAGTTTATTTTTAGTTTTTCTTCCTTTTTTTATTGTTTTTGTACTTATGAAAAATAGAAACCTATCTTCCTACCTTTCAAGCAAACAAGGGAAGCAAGAAAAATAGAATAATAACAATTTTTGATTGTATAAAAGCAAACTAAAAGTTCAAGTACTTACATTAATAGCCTAAGAACTTGTTGTTTCTAGAATATTTAGCAAAAAAGCCTCTATTTTGTGGCCATCCCAGGGTGGGATGGATTCCAGTTTGGAGGCCATCATAGGGTGGGAGGGTTATGTGCCCATCCATGGCTGAAACAAGTAGCAGTCTAGAGGTCGTTTTAGGCTAGAACGACTAGTTCCTACAATAGAAAAAAAAAAAACAAGGTTAAATATTAAACCAAATCAATAGAGATAGGTTCCCACCATGATCACCACTGAAGTATGGAAAAAACTATGCACCTAACAATTCTAAACAAGATGCATCTATAGCTAATGTTGATTAGGTATTACAAAAGGCACATTCAAGTAAGTATGATAAGAAAAAATAAATGCATAAAATAGAGCTATTATTTATTCATTTTGATGGGTCAAATCATAGTTATATAAATATCCTCTTGAGGGATCTATATTGATACACTTGTTACAAAATTGTGCCCAAGGATCATATTCTTTCAGTAACTCGGGTGCACTTCTAATGTTCTTCCTCATACGTTCTTCCTCATACCCATGATTAAAGTGGGTGGGCCTATGATGATGCTGCTTTGTTCTTCAATATTATAATATTATGCTCCTTTCTCATGCACTATAAAACCTACACCCACACAAAAGGAAACAATATTTTATCAATAGCAAGTACGGATTGTGAAACATGCAAAAGCAATACATGCAATCATAGACTAGAAAGTGAAAATATGCAATGCACCTATATAAAACTATTCCAAATGCTTCCAAATCTTAGAGGAATGTATGAAATATTATTTTGGGAATATATAATTGAAAACATAAAAGAAATTACATTCGGATCCGTGTCGCTTACGTGGTGTGCCTATTAAGCCTACAAAACCCAAAATGAGTGATTTTTCATCCTAAACATCTCCAAATCAAACCAAAATTGTACAGAATATATAAAATCATATTTAGAGAGGATCCATGTGAAAATATTAGAAAATTAATCACATATTCATGTGCATCTTCAGGTGGGCCAAGTGAACCTACAAAATGCTAAAAACATGATATCTCACTCAATATAGCTCAAAATTGCATCAAATATAAACAATAGGTTCCTGAACTATCATAGCATAATCCTATTTTAAAATAGTAAGAAAATAATGCTCCAATATATGACCATCCTTTGCAAGGATGGTGGCAACTGTTATAATTTAGGGACCATCTTGGGATGGGACGACCACCAAATCTACTAGTTTGTTGCCACTAATTCCTTTATAAATTGGTTTAAAACTCTCTCAATGGTGTTGTGATAAAATTTAGGGCTGAAATTCACTCAATTGATTCAATTTTATAAATAAATTACACCTATTGAATCACTTAAGAACCTCCTTCGCTAGGTAGAGATTTCGAGGGAAAATGCAAAAAAGGTTGAGGGTAAATCTTGGAAGCACTTTGTTACAATATCCTAAAACTCCTATCTATATTTTGGGTGGAAAATAGATCCACTTTATAGCCAAAGGAGGCCTATGGCCAAATGGGCATGCAAGGACATGCAGGGAAATAGATACCATTTGTCCAAATTTTGGCATGCATTGGAAGGGGAAGAAAATATTCCTTTTTGACCTCCATTCTACAACATGTCATAAGGATTCTGCACCCTCAAACCTACATGCTTGAATAGGAAAGATAAATGGCAGTTTTTGGGTGCCATTTGTCCCAATTTTGATTTTTTTGGGTCAAAGACCCTGGCCGTCCCACTAAGGGATGGTTACCTGTGACCATCCCTGGGTGGGATGATCATGATATGTAGTCATCCCTGGGTGGGATGATCATGCCTATATGGATAAAACTTCCCAAAAGTGAGATAGAACCTTCCAAAACCTTGTAAAAGTGGTTACAACCATGGTGTAACCTCTGAGGGTTGCCCTAGGGGGGCATATGATGTCAAATTAGCCATTGATTTTGGTTGCCTAATTATATTGACATGATTTTAGTGTCTATAAGAATAGACTAATCAATTCTATGAAAGGATCAATATTTGGATGAATCAAGTTGATTTTATCTTTTGAAGAGGATTGGGGATCATCCCCTAAGTTTATAAGAGGTTCTTCTAATATTTCCTTCCCTTTATTTATCTTAGATGAGTTGGATGGTAATTTTAGTTGAAGTTAGGGGCAAAGGTTAAATTATTGAAATTTTAAGAGGTTGCATAAGGCAAAATGATCCAAATCTCTAGGGATATGGGTAATCCTTCCTTGATATTCATATTTTAAACATTGATGTCAGGTGGAAGGTACTAATTTCATAGCATATATCCAAGGTCTCCCAAGTAGCATGTTATATGTTACATCACATGATATAACACATAAGAGGGTGTTAAGGATGTTTAAACCTACTTTTAAAGGTAATGTTATGGTTCTTGTCACCTCTCTTTCATCATTCTAAAATGCTCTAATAACAAGGTTTCAAAATTTTATGTCTTTTATGCTTAAGTTGAAATTTTGTAAAAAATTGACATTGCAAACCTTTAAGGCTAACCTGTTATATACTAATACTCTCTTGTTATATTTATACACTACTTGAGCTATAATATAGAGAAGTGAATCTCCTAATATAGTTTTAAGGTGTGTTTTTGTCTCATGGAAAGTTAATATGACATTATTTATTCTCATAAATCCAACTCTATTGGTGATATCATTAGGAGATATATCTTGGGGGACTACTTCTTTTCTTAGAAGTTTTAGCAATATTTCCCTATGAGGTGGTTGTGTCTTAGTAGTTCTAGAAAAGATATTGTTTTGGGTATGTTTTCTAATTATTGCCACAGATTAAAATAGTGTAGGATGTCCTCAAGAGGTATGAGAAATAGTGATGATATGTTAGGGATATTTACTTTGGAATTATGAGGGACAAGTAAGGGTGGTTTCTCAAAGGATTGATTCTTGGTGTGTTGTCTAGTTACTATATGATATGGTTTTGATTGATGGATGGTGCCTACAAAATTGGAATACTTTTGACCACGTTTTGGCAAGGGGTTTTGAAAAATACCTAAGTTTTTGTTAGGATTATCTAGTTGGTCGAAAAATATTTGTCCTTCTTCTATAAAATCTTGAATAAGATTCCTTAAAGTAATGAACTTGTTTGTCGTGTGTTATTCTATGCAATTATAGTTGCAATATTCATCATGTTTGTACTAATTTGGCAATTATTTGGTAGTATCCCAACATATGATGGATGGAATTTCCATCATATTTGAATCAATAAGAATTTTTAACATGGCAACTTGGCTTTATAGTACCTTTTAAAATGCTAGTCAAATGTTGAAAATATTTGTGTGCTACCTTTTGAATTTGTTTTATCTTGGTACCACTATTTTTTTAGGAGCATTTTGAGTTATGTTTAAGTTGTTGTTTTGATAATAAATTGTTACACCATATCGCATGGCATGTTTGTTTTTGTATTGATCTTTCTTGGATGGTTTTTATTCCTCTTTCTTGTAGTTGAGTTATCCTCTTCTTATGATGATGACTTCTAATCTATTAGGCATGTCTAGAATTTCTTCAAAAATGTTAATTTTATCATTTCTAAAGGTTATGATAGTTGTTAAAGAATTTTTCTTATAAATATGTATAATATTTCCTTAGGGGGAGGAATGTATTGAAGTATTCCTACCAAGATCCTCTATTTAGCCAAGAAATCTAAGAAATGTTTAATCTTGGATTGTTTGAGTTGGTATAGATCATCTATAGTGACATTTTCTTCCATGTAAATGGAAAATTACTTGACAAAGGCTTCCATAAGTTCCTTGAAACTTTTAATGTAATGAATGGGTATTCTAAGGTTAAACCATTAAGACTTTGAGGTAATAACCTAAGAAGTATCTTATCATTATGATTAATGTCACTACATGCTATTTGGAATAGCCTTAAGTGGTTAATGGGATCTTGTTTTCCATTGTACATTTGAAACTTACGAGTTTCAAAGATCTGTGGAAAGGTATGATTGACTATTTTGGGTTCTAATGGTTAATAAGGAGTAATTTTATTTTGATGACCCTTGAAGAGAAGTAATTTGGAATTCAAGTTCTTCAAAATTAGAGTCTCTCTTTTTGAGGTGTTTGATTTAGGCATTAATATTTTGAAAATTTTCAAGTGGAGAGTTTCATGGAGTAGGTAAAGTCAAAGGTAGTTGTGATATAAAAGGTAAGGTCATGAAATATGAGGTAGCTTGGTTGACACCTAAATTGTGAGTTAAAAAGAGGTTTGTGGAATTGGTATTTGGAAAAGCTATCATGATACTAGGGGTTGATTTTGAAAATTGCATACCCATAATAGGTATACCTATAGATTTGGTTGGAGGATGTATACAATCAATTGGATGTGCCTTAGACACATTAAAACTATCAAAGTTGTTTCAATTTTTATCCGTTTGTGCGATAGTAAATTGACCATCAGAATACTCAAGGTCATCATGAGGTGTAGATGATTCTTTTATATTTTGCTCCTCATGTTCTTCCCTAAGAACATATAGAAATATATTTTTATTTATTTTTATATAATCTCTAATGTGATCTAGAGAGTTAAAATTGATGCTTTTTATAAGGTGTTCTTCTTCCCTAGGCTCACGATGTGGCCAAGGATTTTCTACTTGGTCTTCATGTTCATGTCTAAGCCCTTACTTTGGATATTGTAGGGATGTTGATCCATGGTTTGAATTTTTGAGAAAGAGGAGTTAATTTATTAAAAGGTTTATTTCCATAGTACTTATAGCAAAGAAGAAAAAATATTTATAATTTCTTATGTCATCTTTGGAAACAACCCTCTTTATGACTCCTGCTATTCCATCATAATATATTAGCCAAGAGATATTTCTCCCCCAAAGTTCATACATTAGTTTACTCAAGGGGTCATTATCCTTCCCCTAGTAGGACTAAAAATTTGATTATGTTTTTGTTATATTTGTTTAATGTGATTTATGCTATGCAAACAAAATTAGATGATATTGTTCAAGTTTGCAAAATATTTTTTCATTTTAAGGAAAAGGAAGTGTTCATGTTAGATTTACTAAACTTTATGTCCATGAAAAACACACAACATTACTTGCACATGAGGGGGATTCATTGTAATCCTTGCTTCATCACTCAAGGGTCTCTTTCCAAAGGAGACCATGAAGATATGAGAATCTTCAATGCGAGTAAGTTCTACTTCATATATAAAACAAGGTGACTATCTATTGATATTTGATGTGATGATTTATATATTTTGCTTTCATAGTGTTTCAAAGCTAGATGTGTACAAAATATACAAGAGATCATTGTGGAAATCCAAAATATTACCACAAAGTTTGAAGAAATTGGGTTTACACAAACATTAAGGAAAGGGAACAAATATGTAATTAGGCTAGCTAATAGAGGGGTTTTAATAGATGATCATGAAGTTAAATTCTCTTCTCCATGGTTAGAGGATGTATTAAGTTTAGTTGAATTTTATAAGAAAAATCTAAAAAGAGCAAATTCAAATGGACTATGATTTTGTAAAGTGAGCAAATGCTTTGTATGTTGAATTAGAGGAAGATGAAATCAAATAGACCTCATGGTTGAATGGATTACTTGAGTTATTGGTTTTTTGTTAGTTTATTGGATAGAATATGGATAGGAACTTTCAAGTTTTTGAGACTGCTAAAATATTTATTATAGTTCTTATGGTTGTACTTATGCTTCGGGAAAGAAACTAACAACTCTAGTAATATGAACTATGATAACACAAAGTTTTAGGAAATATTACTCTTCTAATATGTAGTGCATAGAAAATAGAGGTGGATTTTTGCTATTATGAAAGGTGTTGTTGGAAAATGTCAAGAAATGTGCTAAATTTTGGAATATTTGTATTTACATAAAAAAAAATTTAAAAATATGGAAATCAATAATTCAATTTTTTTATGAAAAATGATAAAGGAATCTAAATATAACAACTCAATTGAGATGAAAAAGATAAGTTGTATAAGATACATATAAATTTTGAAGGGAGGAGAACCAAATACATCTTTTCCTTAAAAAAAAAAAAACTAAAAAATAATAATAAAATTAAAAAATAATTATCAATAATATCGATGCCAAAAACAAACAAAATATCAATACATCCTATCAATCCAACATCGATATCTCTGAAAATATGGAGAACAATGATATCTTTGATGATGAGTCCTTGGCCAACACCGAGCTTGCAAGCTCTGCAGGTGATAGTGTTGTTGGTGAAGATGTTGATAAATTAAGTGGTGAATGGTCAGTGGTTGAAAAGAAGAAAAAAATAAGAGTCCTTGACTCTTTATCAGGTGGTAATTCTGTTAGATCTATGAAAAACAGTGCTAGAAGTAGGAATAGGAAAGTGAAATCTGCCAATGAGTCTTAAATGCTTGAGCTGGAACGTCCGAGGATTGGAATCCCCTGAAAGGAAGTATTTTGTTAAATATTTGAAGAGATCTATTGGTAGGCTTGATTGTATGTGTCTTCAAGAGGTCAAAGCTAGCAGTTTTAATTTGCTTTTGGCTCTAAGGGTCATTTGGAAGGAAGTTTCTATTTTTATGATAAATCATCCTCATGGTCGAGGAGGTTATGTTATTCTACTTTCTCCTTTTTGGGCATCCAAGGTGGTCAGCTCAGGTTGTTCTCCATGCAATAGAGCAGTCTGGGTAGTTTTTGAAAAATATACTCTTAAAATTGGTCTATGTTCTATATATGCTCCCAATGACCATATTGAACGTTGCATTTTATGGCAATGGTTAGTTTCTCTCCCTAATATCCCCTGGATTTTTTGTGGGGATTTTAATATGGTGGAGCATCATTATGATAAATGTGGTGGATTAGGAGTTGATTGGAAAGGAGAAGAGCAACGCTTTTGGGGTAACTTTAAATCTCAGTTTAGATTAATTGATCCCTTAGAGGGTATGCAAGATCAACACAATGGGTTATGGTTCACTTGGTGTAATATGCAAAAAGGAGGCAACATGATTTATTCCCGATTAGACAGATTCTATGCCACTAATTCTTGGTTTCACTTTGATGGCATTGCCAATGGTTTGAGGGTTCAGATCCTTCCTCATACTTTATCCGATCATTTTCCTATCATTGCATGTTTAAGATTCCAAAAATAGGATTCACATCATAATAAATCTGCCTGGAAGTTTGTTTTAAACACTTCTCTCTTGGAATCCAGGGATTGCAATGAGGCTATATTCACTTTAAAAGAAGTTAATAAATGGTTGTATAGAAACAACACCTGTATTGAAATATGGAATATTAATATTGCTGGCTGGAAAAAGTTATTTCAGACCATTGGTCAAAAGCGTGCCTTTGATGCTAAAAAGTTGTATACTCAGTTACATAATAATCTAAATAATATTGAGTCAGCTTTGCAACATGACCCGAACAATATCTTCCTTCAAGAAGAATTAGTTATGATTAAAAATGAGATCAAGAGGTTTCAAGTGAAGAAAATTCAGGGGCAGCGTTCTCAAGCCAGACTTAACTGGCTTAAGGAAGGAGATAGGGGTTCAAAATTTTTCTTCCGTTATATTAAGGAAAAAGGGATTAAAGAGACTATTTCGGGGATATGGGATGGTAATTCTATTGTGTATGATGATAATGACATTATGAAAATATTTTTTCAGTTCTATAAAGAATTGTTTACCTCGGAAGAAAGTGCTGCTAGAATTAAGGATCGATTATACTGTTGCTCTCTTATTCCTAAAAAAAATTTTGAGCAGGATTCCTTGACTATAGGTGGTAGTATTACTAAAGAAGAAGTAATGAAGGCTATTCGAGCTATTCAAAATGATAAAGCACCAGGTATTGATGGGCTGCCTATAGAATTTTATAAGAAACATATTGACTGGATTGCAGAGGATCTACGTCAAGTCTATGAGGAGGCTTTGGCTAGTGGTTCTCTGGGTAAAGAAATCAATTCGGGTATTATTAGATTACTTCCAAAATATGGAGATAAAACTTTAGTCAAAAATTGGAGACCTATCACACTGCTTAATGTGTCTTATAAAATTCTAGCCAAGATCCTTGCGCTTCGCATTGCTAATTGTCTTCCCAGATTTATTAATTCTTCACAAACAGGCTTTGTGAAGGGCAGATACATATTGGAGAATCTTCTCACAGGATGGGAGGCAATGTATTGGTCCAAGCAAACAGGTCAAAATGCTAGAATGCTTCTTCTAGATTTTGAAAAGGCCTATGATAGAATTGAATGGAATTTTGTGCTTTCAGCTTTGGAAGCTTTTGGTTTTCTAGTGACTTTTTGCAAAATGGTTAAGGTTTTGTTATCAGATGTTGTAGCATATATTGAGATTAATGGTTTATTGTCTGAACCTATTCAATTACAGAGATCGATTAGGCAGGGTTGTCCCCTTGCCCCTTCTTTATTCATTATAGCCAGTGATGCTTTACATTATATTCTAAGAGACAGTTTATTAAGTCCTCATGTTAAAGGTATTACTTTACCTAATGGCAAAGAATTGGTCAATCAACAGTTTGCAGACGATACTTCCATTTTTGTTCAACTTGTGGAATCAAATTTTGAATCTCTTTTTGCCAAGCTCCAATGCTTTTGTAATGCCTCTGGGGCAAAAATAGCTACTCATAAGTGTATTCTTCTGAGTTGGGATCAACTTGCTCCTCCTTGGTTATCTAAATTTGATATTCAATGGGGCAATTCTTCCAAGCAGGTTAGATACTTGGGAATACCTTTTGCCATAGATCCATGTTTAAAAGACATGTGGATATGGGTGAAAGAGAAATTTTTTGCTAAATTCAAAAAGTGGCATAATAAATTTTTGTCTAGTGCTGGTAAATTGCAGGTTTGTCAAAAAAAATTATCTTCTTATATAGTCTACTATGCTTCAGCTTGGTTTTTTTGCTCATATCAGATCAATGATATCCATAAACATATTAAGAACTTTATGTGGGCTGGTAACACTCTTGGCACAAAAAGACATTGTGTTAAGTGGGACTGGTGTTCTGTTAACAAGCTGAAAGGTGGCCTTGGTCTTAAAAATCTATGGGTTCAAGGTTTGGCTTTAGCTGTTAAATGGATTGTGCAGTGTTTTGAAGGTGATGAGCCATGGAAGGTTTTAATTAGAAAGAACATTTTGCAATCTGTTCCTAAAAAAGCTCGATCCTGGAAAGGCCTCCCCATGAGTGATATCCTGTTCGACAGTTTTTCTATTGCCCCTACTGGCTCACCTATTTTCAAATATCTATGGAAAGCTTGGGAAATGATAAGAGAGTATGTGGCTTATAATAGAGTTGACAATGTTATTTGTCTTCAGAGTTCTATTTGGTGGACTCTTAAATATAAGAATAAATTTTTGGCCCTTACTCAAGGATGTTCAGCCAAGAAATGGGCTGGTAAAGGTATTAATACTTTTGCTGATATTCTTGATCACGGAGTTATCAAGTCTTGGGAGTTTCTTAGTCACCAATATAATCTTCCACGTTCTCATTGGAGGACATATTGTTTACTAAGAGCTGCCTATGATCAGATTGTTGGCTGTGATATTTTACCAGATGATCACTCCTTGATCAAGGGTCTTCAGTGGAAGGATGGTACTAAACTATTCAGTACGAAGCCCAGACAGCTGTATAATATGTTGATGGATACCAATGATATTTTTGGTCATATCAGCAGAGTTTGGAATATGGACATTAATCCCTCTTCTGGTTCGAACATCTTGCATAATGTGTGGTCCACGTGTCTTGAGCCTAAGAAGGCTTGGTTTAGATGGTTGTTATTACTTCAGAGGCTCCCTGTCTCAGTTGATTGTCATTCTTATTTACTATGCTCTTTATGCAGACTTCATGATACTGTGGGGCACATATTTTTTTATTGTATGTATGCGAAAGAAATCTGGTTTATATTTTTTCAAGATATGCTGAGTTGTAACAATGATAGTACTGCTTTTCGACATTATGTGATTTTTGGGTATGTGCCTAAAATGGGCAAATGTTTTAATGATTTTTGGATTTTGCTTTCTACGAAAATTTTATGGAACATATGGCTTTCGAGGAATAAGGAACTTTATCAGCATTTACCGAGATCTCTTACTGAGTCTCATAGGAGACTCATAGTTGTTTCTATCTCTCTACAGGTGGCGAAGACTATGTTTTGCTTCAGGGAAAGATTCAGTAATCTTCTTCAAGCTTTTCAAGATTTTCTTGCTTCAAACAGTTCGTCATCTACTTCAAGTTATTCCAGGATTGATAGATATGTTGATATGATTAGTTTTTGTACATATTTATTTCAGAAAAACATGATAAAGTTTAATATGTAATGTTGTTTGGGATATTGGGTAGTGTTGTTGTAGGTTGCGGGAGGTTTTTTTATACAGTTTTTTTTATGTAATTATGTACTATTTTTTTATCATTAATATATGTGAAATATTTTCAATTCAAAAAATACCCAATTAAATTTTATTTAAATCCACTTATAATAACTAATTTGATATAAAAATACACCTTTTTATATCAAAATTACAATTTTAACTAAACAAATTATAATTAAAAATAAAATATTAAATTGATGGAAGGACATTCTAAGGATAAGTCTTTGGTATTTTTTTGGGTAAACTTAATTTAAATCACAAAGCCAAAAACCCACTCTTACTATGCCCTCGAGAATATGTTCTTTTATACCACTTGTATTTATATTAATTCAACCCAAAAAAAAATAAATATTAAATATATTAAATTTGACGTTCCATGAACCGATACTCAGATATTAGAAATTAAATATCTAGTAGAATCAAGACACAAAACTAAGACCTTGCACCAAGAGGTAAATAAAATTACATTTTTAATTGTAGGTTAAATTCATGTCAGCTATCTACGATATCAAACGACACTATCTCTATCCCACTCCTCTGTTTGATCTCATGTCAATCATGGTTACAAAAAAAAATTATATATATATATATATACTAAAATTTAAAAATATGATCGAGGCGCTGACTCCACCCTACTGACCCTTCCCAAAATTGGGTCTGATCACAACCCCCTCCTCCTTGAAACCGATCACATGCCCCCCCTAGGAGGCCTTTCAAGTTCGAGTCCATGTGGCTGCATCATCCTAACTTTTGGTCCCAAGTTGGGCGCTGGTGGGCTCCCCCGGTCCCTGGACGCCCTGCTGAAAAAATCTACCATAAGCTGAGGTGCCTTAAGGATCAACTCAAGGCCTAGAACAAGGAGGTGTTCAGCAACATCTTTGAAAACAAAGTTGTTCTCAAAGAAAAACTCGAAGCCCTCGAGGCTAGATTTCAAGCTAGCTCCCAAGACCCGGGGCTCAGGGATGAGGAGCGCCTTGTTCTCAGAGAGTATCATAACATCCTGGCCCGAGAGGAAATCTTTTGGAGACAAAATTCATGAGCCCTATGGCTTTGATATGGCGATGCTAATACCAAGTTCTTCCATGCATCGACCCTCAGGAATAGGTGCTCCAACAGAATTGTTGAGTTGGTGGGTAGCGATGGTGGTATCATTAAGGAAGAAGAGGACATCCAGGAAGAAACCGCTCACTTCTTCCAAGATTTCCTAGGTGACAGCCCTCCCATGTCCCTAGGTGTGGCTAACTCCCTTCTGGAGCACATCCCTTCTTTGGTTTCTCCCTCAGAAAATTAGATCCTGCTGCAACCTCTGTCTGACTTCGAAATCCATGGCGCCACCTTTTCCATGAAGGCCGAGGTGGCCCCAGGCCCAGACGGTTTCCCCCCCCCGCTTCTTCCAATCGTTATGGGACTTGGTCGAGGCAAATGTGTGCACTGCCATCCGGGACCTACAAACTGCTCGATCCATCCCCAGAGGCATCAACTCCACCTTCATAGCTCTAATCCCCAAGTCCCAGGAAGCCCGATCCCTCTCAAATTTTTGCCCCATTATCCTGTGCAATGTCCTATACAAAATCTTGAACAAATCCATGGCTTCCCATCTCAAGGACATCCTCCCCCTAATCATTGCCCCTTGCCAGGGCAGTTTAGTCAAGGGTAGATTGATCACTGATGGGGTCATTATCATGCATGAGGCCATTCACTCAGTTGTTCTATCCAAAAAGGCCTCCTTTCTTCTCAAGCTAGACATGAACAAGGCCTTTGACAGAGCTAATTGGGCCTTCCTATCCAAGGTCCTCCTCAAGTTTGAATTCCACCCCTCTTGGGTTAGGGTCATTAGTAATTGTGTGTCCTCCCCGTGGTTCTCCATCCTCGTCAACGGGTCCCCTGCCAGATTTTTCCCCAGCTCCAAAGGCCTTTGCCAAGGTGACCCCTTGTCCCCGATCCTCTTCATCATCCTAGCTAAGGCCTTGGGATGGGCCATCTCGGGCACTGTGACTCATGGTCTCATTTCAGGCATCAGGCCTGCACTGGGCCTACCCCTTATTTCTCACCAGCATTTTATGGATGACACCATCCTAGCCACTTCTGCTTCAATCCCCCAAGCTAGAATTCTCAAGCATATTTTGACCCTGTTCGAGGAGGCAACCGACTAGAAAATCAATCTCCGAAAGAGCATGATTTTCTTCATTCACACCCCCTTGGCTAGATAGATCAAAATCGGGCAGATTTTGGGCTGCTCCCTTGGTTCCCTCTCCTCCTCATATCTCAGGCTCCCCCTATTCACAAGAGCATCTTCCAGGGCCCTATGGGGTGGGGTGATTGAGCGTATTAAGAGGAAGCTGGCCCCCTAGAAAGACCACCTTCTTTTATAGGCTGGCAGAGCTACCCTCTTGCAAAGCATCCCGATATACTTCATGTCGATCTTCAGAATCTTGGCCTCCATTATAGTTCACATCAAACAAATTTAGAAATGCTTTCTCTGGTTGGGAAGTGAAGATAAGAAGAGGATTCCCCTAGTTTCCTAGTACATGGTCTACCATCCCAAAGCTGAGGGAGGGATCGGGCTCAGGAGGGTGGTTCCCATGAACAGGGCTCTTATGGCTAAGCATGCCTGGAAGGTGCACACCAATACCCCTGATGAGTGGGTCAGCATTATGCGTAGGAAATACTGTCATAGCCACCCCTTCCTTAGTGAGTCTCAGCCCTATGATGGATCCACCTTTTGGAAGTCCCTGATCTCCACCAAAGACATAATTCAGAAAGGAAGTAGATGGATCCTCGGAGATGGTGCCAAGATTAATTTTTGGGATGATAGATGGATTTAGGATGAGGCCCTGTCTACTGATAGAGAGCTCCTCGTTCTCAAGCCAGGCCTAGTAGACAGAGGCCCCAAGGTTGTGGGATATCTCTCCCAGATCCTGGGTGACGTGTCCTAGGCACCCATCCTAGACCCTAGGCACCCACTTCAAGCTGGTAGACTTTAGGGCCTCCTCACAATGACTATCATCCCATCCTCTAGAGGTGATGATAGATGCATTTGGCATGGTACCCCCAGCAAATTCTTCTATATAAAATCTACTTACAACCTCCAGAGAGTCCCCAACAAGGCTCCCTTACCAACCCGTCAGGTGTGGGCCAAGAAGTTGATCCCCAAAATTAGCCACTTCGTTTGGGCGACCATTCAAAACAAGATTCTAACGATCAAAAATCTCATCAAGAGGGGATTCCAGATCCTGAATAGGTGCTACTTTTGTTGTGATGTCTGGGAATCCACCAACCACCTCTTTTTCAACTATTCCTTTTTTATAGAAGTCTTGGGCCTCATCCTTTCCCAATTCTCCATCTAGTGGGTGGGCCCTAGATCCATTTCTGACCTCCTGTTGTAGTGGCCCAACCCCTTTGCCCATCCCTTCACCAACTTTCTCTAGAATTCGTGCCTCCCCATATCTCGCATGAGGCAACAAAGCCTTTTCCTCCCCGGACCATTCCCCCTATGGATTGCAACCAAAGCCGTGACCTTTGCCCTTGAAAACTCTTGATCCATTCCCCTAACTGAGGTGCCCTAGTGGCCGGGTGAATCTGCTCTCCTTTCCTCTCTCGACATCTAGTTCCCCCCTGGTCCCCCCTCCCCTCTTCTACAAGATGGATTGCCCCCATGGTTAAGCTCAACTTTGACGGTGCATCCAAAGGCAATCTCGGGCCCTCTAGGGTGGGTGGGGTTATCCATGATTGCCACAAGGTCCTGATCATGGTTTTCACTACTCCTCTTAGCCTCCAAACCAATAACTTTATTGAAGCAGCTGCTCTGCTAAGTGGTCTAAACGTCCTCGGGGAGGCTCCTCCTCAAGTCATCATTGAGGATGACTCCCAGGTCATCATCAATGTTGCCCGTAGTCCGGGTAACTACTTCTGGTGCATTCACAACTTCATCCAGGAAGCCCTCTCTGTTCTCTAGGGATTCCTCAACTATAGCTTCTAGCACATGTATAGGGAAGGCAATAGGGCGGCCGAATTCATGGCAAACCAAGTCATTTTTGTTGATGCCTTCATTACCTAGACCACAGAATTTCTTGAAGCTCTGATTCTCATTATCTTGAAATATTAGGTGAGCAATGTGGAGGACCCCGATGTCTAACCTACCCCATGCTAGGGCCTTGTCTTTCCTCTAGCATGGTCTCCAGAGGACCGATGTCTTCTTTCCCTATGGCACCTCACCGCCTGGCCCAGGCCAACCTCCTACCCATCAGCCAGCTTCCTAGACCTCCCTCATGGTGGCAGGTGTGCTAGGCCATGTTAGCAATTTGGAAATTTCCGTTGGGGGCCTTGCTTCTGTAGTCCTAAGACCACCTCCTCTCTTCATGGATGGATTCCCATGTTCCATAAATTTGCCTGTTGCATTATCCTATGACGTTCCATCAAGGTGCTCCCCCAACCAGATTGCACCACCTGGTGCACTGGCAATGGCCCCTTCCCCTGGCCCCACATGGCAACCAATAGTCATGCCCCATCAACCTCCCCCTTGTGTCGCATCAGACCTCGAGTGCCCCTTCCTGACGCTGGTGGCTCCCCCCTTCTTTGGTCTCCTGCGTGATTTTAAATTTGCCTTGCACTACATTTTTCCATCATGTTTTTCCCTACTCCTTGTCCCTATGCTTCTGGCCAGTTTTCCCCTCCTTCCCCTGCCCCATGGCTGCAAAATGTGTTTTCATCGAGCCCTCCATGCTCAACCTAAGCGAGTTGGCTAAATTATTCTCCAATGCCAAGCATTTCACCCCCTTCTTCAGCAAGTTCACTAGAGTGGAATGAAGGCGAGGTTCAGGTTAAGGGGCTGCATTTTAAAGTAAACAAAGAATTTCTTACAGAGGTGACAGGCCTCCACCATGAGGACAAGGGACATGTTGTAAGGCGAGACAAGCACAATTGGGAGGAGGAGCTGTCTTGATTTTTGGAGCAGCAATGGGACAAGGCAAATCTATTTCGATCCAACCTCCCAAACCCCTTTGATGAGGTAATCGTCTTGATAATGTAATACATTACCTGCGATGGCCCAGATCAGATGCTCTTTAGTTTTCACTTGAGCTATTTCAATCACCTCCAGGGGGCCATGATGGTCAGCACTCCTCACTTTCTATTGTATTCTTTGGGTCTTTCCATTGATCATGCTCGCAAAAGCCATTCCTATCCCTCCCACCAAGGCCTCATGGCGATGTTGTATAGGCACCCCAAACCACCAGCTCCATCGCTTCCCCCTATCTGCCCCCCTCCTTTTTCCCTTTGTTCCCCTACGCTTCCATCTCCTAAGGAGTCCCCCCGACCCCAAAGTGCTACAGGCCAACCCAAAAGTGTATAACTCCAGCCCAGGGCATAGGTGGGGCTCCAAATCCTAGAGACACTTGCAAAGACCCCTTCCCTAGTAGCAGTAGGGCTACTGGCAGCGCCAAGAGGTCCAAGCAAGAAACCTTGGAGCCCATCAATGTCATCTTCAAGGCAGACAATAGATTGCAGAACCTGGCTATTAGAGGCCTCCTTGATGCGGCTATCGGATCTCTGAATGTGGCTACTCAAGCAGCCTCCTCTGCTGCCACTGCCCTGGTTGAACTTCAACGTAGGCTGGGTGACGACCCCGACATGGAGTAGCTCGACCGACGTGGGGCCCAGTCTGGTCAAGGGTGACTGCTGGGCCCAGTGTTTCTTGGTGTCCAGCTTCTACGATCTGTCAGTGGTGGTTTCTCATTTTGATGGCTTCTAGCTAGGGTTTTGTTGGTGTATAGCTATTTTTGTAGGGCCTGGGGCTAGGGCCCAGGCCCCAGCTTGTTGCCTTGGGTGTAGCCCCATTTTTTGGTTTGCTCTTTCAGTCTTGGCTGATGCTGTAACTAAGGTTTTGGGATCCTATTTAAAAAACCCGTTGTAAATATACTGTTACTTACCAAAAAAAAAATATGATGGAGGAAACATATACAATAATATGAAACATTATAAGATGCACTTTAAGATATTATAACCTAACATCCCCTACCCTTATTGCATTATTTGAGAGAGAAAATAATAGAATAATTAACCCCATGAATCTGAAGATGAGAACTTTAAAAGAACAAAAGCTAAATTTTGATATTTGTGCTCTTTGTATCGTCTCTATTAATTACTTTTGTATTAGCAAAATACTTGATTTTCTTTTATAATAACCATAAAACATTTCTTTGATCTGATTATATTCCTTTCATATCTATTCATCCAAAATTCACCTAGATCTTTTTGTAGTGGATTTAATAATTTTTCCACCAATTTTTAAATGTATGTTGTGTGTAACACAATATTGACAACTATTTTTGGTGAAATATTATGTTATGAGATAAAACCTTTGGCTTTTTCTTGTTCATTTTTATTTATATCACTACAACCAATTCCTATTGTATCATAAAATTTATGATCAATATGTATAATATGTTTATTATAATTACTTTATGTACTATTTTTGTCATCTTGAACAACATGCAAGTCACTAGTGTCATAATTGAACTCCTTTGTTTGAATATTTATTGTATTATAAGCAACTTCTTTCTTTATGATCAATATGATATGTTTTATCAAGTTATGTGTATTGCAACCAATTTCATTTTGTGTGATAAGATCACTTGTGTCGCATATAACATTTTTCATCAAGAGCTTAGTTTTTGTTCGTGCATTTATTTCCTCTTGATTTGTATCCTTTTATTTATATTGAGAAGTGACAAATATATGATTTTGACTAAATAAATAGGAAGTATAATAACTTTATCCCTTTCATCAACTATTTTTTTCAAGATGAAGACTTAGATAAGTATTAAGTGTAGTGAAGATGTCAATATTAGCCTCTTGGAATATTAGTTATAAATATTTTGGGCCATCAAAACTTTTTATAATAATTTATATATTGTAAATTTGTCATCTTCCTATGTATCAAGTATGATACCCTCACTTTGTTTTTCTATTATTTTCTATGAACTATTTATAGTCATCATTATCTTTCTTACCTTTTTGGCCATTGAAACTCTATCCCCAAGTATGAGATAATATTTGTATTTTTGGAGTAAAGATAGAGGTTTAGTGACATCTAAAGTAGATAGTTTGTTTATGTAGGATGCAATCCCTTCTAATTTTTCTTTTCTTAAGATAAAACATCTTTTATATCCATTAACAACTTGAAAATCAACATAAACTCTTCTATCCATCATTTGAGCAGTAGAAAGTAAGTTGTTTGTAAGTATTGGAACATATAGTACATTGATAATGGTGCATTATATTAAAGGTAGTTTGAGGGGAATAACTCTCATTGTCACTAGTCATCCATATATTTCTTATGAATGTCAAACTATTGTATGTGTCTTATCATATGATTACTAGCTTGAGAGTCTATATAAAAATTATCATCCCTGATTTATTCTTTTTGTCTATCATTAATGCTTTATAAGCTATTTTTGATTCATTGTCTTATTGAGGTTCTTCTTGTGCTATTTCTTATGCCACATGACCCTGTTGTGAAGGATTTATTCTATACCCCTAATTATTTTTGGGTATATTATCTGAATTTTGATATTATGCTTGAGGCCTAGTTTGTGAAGAAGTCTATGATTGATTTCACTTTAAAGAAGTGTATGTACATAATATCACATCATGAATTCTTTCTTTCTCACATATGTGATAGTTTCTTCTTTTTATTCAGATTGATTTTGTGAAGAATATGAGGATGGATTAGTTAATAATTTAATATTTCTTTGATGTCTTCTTCTAGAGATTAGAGCATTGTTTGAAGAGTCATATTTTAATTATATTTCCAATTAATGTTGTAGAATACTTGAAGAACACAAGCTTATACTGAGAGGGGGATGAACAGTATAAGACCAACTTTTACTTTTATTTCCCAAATAATATTATCCAATATTATCAATGGCAATATCAACAATAGTAATAAAATCAATGCACAAATCATCACACATAATAAATACATCAATTTAACGTGGTTCACCCAATGTGGGCTACTCCACGGAGAAAATATTTCTACTAAATTTTTTCAACAAATATTCTTGGGAATTAATTTCCTATTACAATGTTTATGGACCTCTATCCAAAGGAGACACCAATCCCCTATGCTCTGATTTGTGGATCTCTCTCCACAAGATAACTCTTTCCCCTTTTCTTCAATTTATGGAAATTTATCTAGGAGAACTCTATATCCTTAACTCATTTATGGATCTATCTCCACAAAAGAACTCTATCTTACCAGCTGGTTCACAAATCACACTCCATAGGAGAATTATTTCATGTTAATATGGTTTGTGGAACACTACCTAGAGGATAATTCTATCTCCTTGCTCTAACTAGTGATCTCCTAGAAGACTTCTACCCCCATTGCTTTACGTTGTGGATCTCTCTCCACAGGAGACCTCTGTCCCCACTACCCTGGCTAATGGATCTCTATCCACTGGATACTATTATCCTCTACTCTATCACCTCCAAATTTTGCTCTCAACTCTATCTCAAATATACACCAAACTTTGTCCCAAGTCTAGCACAAATATGCTCCCTCTACTCACAAATTTGCACCAAAATATATCCCAATTCTAGCACAAATCTTCTCTAACTCTACTCATAAATTTACACCAAACTTTGTCTCAAATTTACCTCAAACCTTAACTTAAACCTTGAATAGATCATCAATCAAAATTGATCTTAATTTTATTTCAATTATTCACAATACTTGCTCAAATATGACTTCAACCCCTCTCAAGGACTTTCTCAAATCTACCTTCAAGCCTTATCAAAAGACTTGCTCAAATATATCCTCAAGCCTTCGCAAAGACTTGCTCAAATCTATCCTCAAGCCCTCACAAGAGCTTGCTCAAATTTTCCTTCACGCCTTCTCAAAAGACTTACTCAAATTTAACCTCAAGCCTTCAAAAATACTTACTCAAATCTATCCTCAAGCCCTCACAAGAGCTTGCTCAAATATACCTTCAAGCCTTCTCAATGACTTTCTCAAATCTTTCCCCAAGCCCTCACAAAGACTTGCTCAAATCTTCCCTCAAGCCTTCACAAAGACTTGCTCAAATATATCTTCAAGCCCTCACAAGACTTGCTTAAATATTTCCTCAATACCTCATGAGATATTTCTCAAATATACCTTCAAGCCTTCTCAAAAGACTTGCTCAAATCTATCCTCAAGTCTTCACAAAGACTTTATCAAATCTATCCTCAAGCTCTCACAAGATTTGCTCAAGTCTATTATTAAGTCCTCACAAGAGCTTGCTCAAATATGCATTCAAGCCTTCTCAAAAGACTTACTCAAATCTATCCTCACGCCTTTACAAAGACTTGCTCAAATCTGTCCTCAAGCCCTCACAAGAGCTTGCTCAAATCTAACTTCAAGTTGTTTACAAAACCTGCTCAAATAATTCCAAATATTGCATACACAACACCACTCAAATATCTTTTAGAAAAACTCTCTTCAAATAAATTCTACTTGCCAATTTTCTTCTCAAGATCAATCACTCAAATTCTCAATTTCCTTTTTTCAAACTGATCTAAAAACACCTTCTCAAATGTTGTCAATATCTTTCAAATCAATGTTCAAAATATTTCACAAAGATGCTTAATTTTTTTTCAATCCTAGCACAAATGGTTCATACTCTTTATCTCAAAACTTCCCAAACTCTTTCAGCAATAAAAGCATATATTGTTTTCAAAATCTATCCCAAGTGTTTCCAAACCATTCAGCAATGAACCATACAAAACTTGCTCATATATTTCCAACAATGCTTATCAAACAATCCTTTTCACTCCACCTTATGTTTCACAACATTCATTCCAACAAACACTTCAAAGAAAAGATGATGTGCCCATTACCTCTCATTTACTTTGATGGAGAAATATTCTCAAAACCTATCTCACAACCAGCCATCTTTATATGTGCTACTTCAAATGTTAGTTATCAAAACACTCTATCAATGCATCCATATGAAATTTTTTCTCAAAATATATTTCACCATACAAAATTTACTATGAAATATCAAATCACTTTTACACCTTATTTCTCCTAACTTTGCAAGCAAAATTTCATCAAAAAAAATCACCAATTACATAAGCATAATTTTTTATTTACACCTTATATCTCCTACTTGTCATTAATGCATTTTCAAATGATAAATAAATCACCATTTCAATTTTTACCCCAATGCCATACCAAGAAAATCACTTTAATTTTGCTCAAAAAAGAAAATCATTTCATTCCTTTTATTGCAAAAATAAAATCAATTTAAAACTCCTTATATCTCCCTAGCACACACCTTAGGACATAAATTAATTTTTATAAAAATTAATCCCCTTTTATTGTCGCCTATTGTCTGCCATCGAGAATCAAACCTGCATTGCCTGTTGGCCTCATACCCTAGTCGTGGCTAGGCCATCGTGTGGGCTAACCAACCCATATGAAACCAAGGTACACGATCTCTTTGTTATCCTTAACCACTGACACTAAAAACAAATATGACCACACAATCAAAAGACCTTCACGTGAATCGAACACAACTCCTTCTTCCCTCTATGTGTTGTGCAAGCCTAGCTTTCCAGATCAACTACCACCTCACTTCAAATGGGGACACACCCCTTCCAAGCTTTGACCAAACCTTCTACTTTGAAAATCGTGCAACCTCCTATCTATTTCCTTCGCCTCATTGAACGAGCAAGGTAAATAATTCGGGGATTATTAAAATTGAATACACCTTAGGCTTAGGCTAAACCTTAGCCTATAAATACATATGCTCTCTTATGCATTTGACATTGGCTCTTTTGTAATTTGAATTTGATTCTTTGAATTAAATTATTATATTTAATTATAATAATTTAAATCCAAGGATTTAAATATTATAAATTAAATATTAAAAACCTTTGTAGGCCTTTTATTTAAGGAGAACCTTGCCACCATTAATGAATATTTTAACCTTTATAAATTTACCGCCAAGGTAAATTAAATAGACTTATAAATTTTATCTCAAACATCACGGAGAGGAATTCCTTGCTTATTGCTACCTTATACCTCATGCCACCATGAGGAATATTCTCACAAATATTTCCATCAACTTAGGACATTAAACCTTTTGACTTTAATCAAACCTCTTGACATTAATTCCATCAACTTAGGATATCAAACCTCTTGACATCAATGACAACAAAATATGCTCAAATTTCCAACAATATCCCCCTTTGTCATTTATGGTAACCCTTTTTCCTCAATCCTTCTTTTTTCTTTTTCCAATTCTGCTTCCCCTTGAGAAACTTCTCCATCTGAATGAATGCTCTCCCCCTAACTCAAATCTCTCCCCTTTTGACATCAATGGCAAAGGGACTCCTTTGGGGCTAAATATAAGACTCTTAGCTCAGCCCCCTCCCCACCTCCTCTTCTTGAGGTGGTTAATTTTGGGGTGGGAGTATCTCTACTCCCAGCATACAATGCTCTTTTTCTTTGTCCACCTTCTTTCTCAACATACCCTTTTGATTTTTTGAATGTCCCTATTCTTGCTTGTCTCTAAAAATTTTGTTCTACACCACTTTGCCTTATGCCTAACATTATTGTACTTATCACACTTAATTTTGTGGTTCCTAGAAGGTGCAAATACCTTGATTTTTCTCCTGGTGAAGCCATACCCATTTATATCATGAACTCTACAATGAATTGCTTTATAAACAAAATGATTACAAGAGTAGAAATACCCTTGAAAGAGATGTCCTTTTTTTAAATTTCTCTTAGTAAAGCCATATTCCTTCTTTCCATGAGTCTTGCACTGCATAGCCTTGTGACAAAACCTATTATATGAGAAGCAACATCCTTTGAATAAATCCTAACTTGGACCCACTGGTCTCTTAGTCCTTTATTCCCTATGATATTCCCTATTCCTTGTTTGTGCATTGTTTCCTTCCTTGGTGAAACTTCTATTTTCAAATTATCCTCATAAGTCTCAATTTCTCCTTCACTCTCTTCTTATGAAGCTTCTTCCTCTTTGGAGCTTGAGCTTGACTCCTCTTCTTATTTCCCTTGTCTTTCTTCAAAACCAAGTCTTGTTTTGTTTAATGAAGATCTTTGTGCATTTATAATCTTATCCAAGGTCTTTGAACTTTTCCCAAACCTGTGTAGCTTGTCTTTATACTCTTTCACTTCCTTCCTTAGTGAAATTACCTCATGCTCTAATATTTCACATTCTAATATTTTTACCTCTAACTTTTATTTAAATCACCTTGTCTTAGCTATTGAGTTTTTCAGATCTTGTATAAGCTTTCCTTTTTCTTCATCACATTCTTGAAATTGAGCCTTGAGTCTCGAATTTTGCTTTCTAATCTTTTTCAATTCTTTAAGAGCAAAATTAAGTTCAGCTTCTCGATCTACTATGCCTTCCTCTTCATTTTTTGATTCTTTCTCAACTTATTGGTCTTTAAGATCATCTTCATACTTTTCAGATTTATCTTCAATAGGAGTACTTCCTTCCTCTTCTATTTCCAAAAAGAGATTTTTTCTTCTTCACTATTTGAGGATATTTTATCACCATCACTTGAAATCCTACCTATCTTATCCGCATAGAAACTCTTCTTATGTCTTTGAAAGAACTTATTTCCATGCTTGCTTTGTCCATCCCTATTAATCTTTTCATACCTAGATTTTTTTGCTTCCTTTTTCTTACGATCTTGTTTCTCTTCATTACTACTGCTCTCAACTTCTATACAGTTAGATGCATAGTGACCATATTTACCATAATTAAAACACTTTACTATTTTCATACCTTTGTGCTTTCTTGAGTCCTTCATGTTTCTTCTACCGTACTTAGCTTCCTCATCACTGGTTGACTCATCACTTGAATCTAGTTTCTTATATTTTGTCTTCTTTGCTACTTTGAAGGTTACCTCTTTCTTGGGGATAGGATCCTTTACTATTCTAATATAATAAGTTGTAAGAGTTGCATGTAAATCCTCCATAGTCAGATTTTCAAGATCTCTTGTTTCTTATATGGTTGAAACCTTTCTATCATACCTCATAGGAAGTGACCTTAAAACCTTTTGAGCATTATCAGATTATTCAACTTTGAATCCAAGTCCTTGCATGTTGTTAACAACCTCATCCATAGGAAGTAAGTATGTATCAATGTCTTTCTCATCTTTCATATTCAAATCTTCAAATGTTTTCTTGTGATTTTGCAATTTTTCCATATTGACCTTTTTATCACCCTCATATGCTTGCTTCAACTTTTCCCATATCTCTTTTGCTAATTTACAATGCATAACTTTTATAAATTCTGCTTCATGTAATCCACTCAAGATTACATTCATTGCCTTTGCATTATTCATGTGTAGGAGCTTACCATCTTTATCTATAGGAGTATTAGTTGTAGGTGTGAACCCTTCCTCAACTACTTTCCATGTCTCATATCCTTGTGCCATCAGGTAAGTCCTCATTCTTATACTCTATAAATCATAATTATTCCCATCAAATAATGGTGTCTTATTTGTCAAATATCCACTCTAAGATGTCATTTGTGTTCCTATACACTCTTCCTTCAAGCTGTTAGACTCTTTTGAAGGAATCCACTCTAATATTAATTGAAGAATAAAGGCTTATACTAATAGGGGGTGAACAGTATAAGACCAACTTTTACTTTTTTTTACCAAATAATATTATCCAATATTATCAATGGCGATATCAACAATAGTAATAAAAGTAATGCACAAATCATCACACACAAGAGAGACATCAATTTAAAGTGGTTCACCCAATATGGGCTACTCCATAGAGAAAATATTTCTACTAAATTTTCTCAATAAATATTCTTGGGAATCAATTCCCTATTACAATGTTTATGGACCTCTGTCCAAATGAGACACCAATCCCCTATGCTTTGATTTGTGAATATCTCTCCACAGGATAACTCTTTCCCATTTTCTCTGGTTCATGGAACTTGATCTAGGAGAACTTTATTTCCTCAACTAGTTCATGAATATCTCTCCACAAAAGAACTCTATATTTCTAGTTGGTTCATGTATCACACTCCACAAGAGAAACATTTCCCCTTGCTCTAGTTCATGGAAATCTATCCATAGAATAACTCTATCTCCTTGCTTTGGCTAGTGATCTCCTAGAATACTTATACCCCCACTTCTTTGGCTTGTGGATCTCTCTCCATAGGAGACCTCTATCCCCACTACTCTAGCTAATGGATATCTATCCATTGAAGACTATTATCCTTTGCTCTATAACCTCCAAATATTGCTCTCAACTCTATCTCTAATCTAAACCAAACTCTATTCCAATTCTAGCACAAATATACTTTAACTCTACTCACAAATATGCACCACACTATCCCAAGTCTAGCATAAAACTGCTCTATATCTACTCATAAATCTACACCAAAATCTGTCTCAAATCTACCTCAAACCTTAACACAAAGGTTGAACAAATTAGAAATCAAACATGCTCTCAATATTTTTTCAAGTCTTCACAATACTTGCTCAAATATACCTTCAAGCCCTCTCAAGGACTTTCTCAAATTTACCTTCAAGCCTTATCAAAATACTTACTCAAATCTATCCTCAAGCCTTGACAAACACTTGCTCAAATCTGCCTTCATCCCTTCTCAAAATACTTGCTCAAATCTATCCTCAAGACTTCAAAAATACTTGCTCAAATCTATCCTCAAGCCCTCATAAGAGCTTGCTCAAATCTACCTTCAAGACTTCTCAAATACTTGCTCAAATTTATCCTCAAGCCTTCAAAAAAACTTGCTCAAATCTACCCTCAAGCCTTCACAAAGACTTGCCCAAATCTATCTTCAAGCCCTTACAATACTTGCTTAAATATATCCTCAAGACCTAACAAGAGCTTTCTTAAATATACCTTCAAGCCTTCTCAAAAGACTTGCTCAATTCTATCCTCAAGCTTTCACAAAGACTTGATCAAATCTATCCTCAAGCTCTCACAAGACTTTCTCAAGTCTATCCTTAATCCCTCAAAATAGATTACTCAAATCTACCTTCAAGCCTTCTCAAAAGACTTGCTCAAATCTGTGCTCATGCCTTCACAAAGACTTACTCAAATCTGTCCTCAAGCCTTCACAAGAGCTTGCTAAAATCTGTCTTCAAGTTGTTTACAAAACTTGCTCAAATAATTCCAAATCTTGCATACACAACACCACTAAAATATCTTTTAGAAAAACTCTCTTCAAATAAATTCTACTGACCAATTTTCTTCTCAAGATAAATCACTCAAATGATCAATTTCACTTATTCAAATTGATCTAAAAACACCTTCTCAAATTCTGTCAATATCTCTCAAATCAATGTTCAAAATATTTCACAAAGATGCTTAATTTATTTTCAAACTTATCTCAAAACTTCCCAAATGGTTCACACTTTTTATCTCAAAACTTCCCAAACTCTTTCATAAATAAAAGCATAGATTGTTCTCAAAATCTATCCCAAGTGTTTCCAAACCATTCAATAATGAACCATACAAAACTTGCTCATATATTTCCAACAATGCTTATCAAACAATCCTTTTCACTCCACCTTATGTTTCACAACATTCATTCCAACAAAAACTTCAAACAAAAGATGATGTGCCCATACCTCTCATTTTCTTTGATGGAGAAATATTCTCAAAACATGTCACACAACTAGCCACCTTTCTATGTGCTACTTAAAAGGTTAGTTATCAAAATACTCTCTCAATGCATCCATATGAAATTTCTTCTCAAAGGTATTTTACCATACAAAATTTACAATGAAATACCAAATCACTTTTACACCTTATTTGTCCTAATTTTGCAAGCAAAATTTCATCAACAAAAATCACCAATTACATAACCATAATTTTTCGTTTACACCTTATATCTCCTACTTGTCATTAATGCATTTTCAAATGATAAATAAATCACCAATTCAATTTTTACCCCAATGCATTCCCAAGAAAACCACTTTAATTTTTCTCAAAAAAAGAAATCATTTCATAACCCCTTTTATTGCAAAAATAAAATCAATTTAAAACTCCTTATATCTTCCTTGCACATACCTTAGAAACTTAGGACCTTAGGGCATAAATTATTTTTAATAAAAATTAGTCCCTTTTTGCTGTCGCCTATCATCTGCCATCGAGAATCGAATCCGTACTACCTGTTGGTCTTGTACCCTAGTCGTGGTTAGGCCATCACGTGGGCTAGCCAACCCACATGAAAGCAAGGCACATGATCTCCTTGTTATCCTTAACCACCGATGCTAAAAACAAATCTCACCACACAATCAAAAGACCTTCACATGAATCGAACACGACTTCTTATACCCTATATGTGTTGTGCAAGCCTAGATTGCTAGCTCGGTTGCCACCTCACTTCATGTGGGGGCACACCCTTTCCAAGCTTTGACTAAACCTTCTACTCTGAAAATCGTGCAACCTCATGTCTATTTCCTCTGCCTCATCGAACAAGCAAGGTAAATAATTCGAGGGTTATTAAAATCAAATACACCTTAGGATTAGGCTAAACCTTAGCCTATAAATACATATGCTCTCTTATGCACTTGACGTCGGCTCTTTTGTAATTCGAATTTGATATTTCAAATTAAATTATTATATTTAATTATAATAATTTTAATCCAATGATTTAAATATTATAAATTAAATATTAAAAACTTTTGTGGGTCTTTTCTTTAAGGAGAACCTTGCCACCATTAATGAATATTTTAACCTTTGCAAAATTACCACCAAGGTAAATTAAATAGACTTATAAATTCTTTCTCAAACATCATGGAGAGGAATTCCTTTCTTCTTGTTGCCTTATACCTCATGTGCCACCTATTAGAATAATTGAGAAACAATATTCTATTCCAAAGAAATAGTTATGCAAGGTATCACAAGTATTAGAGTGAAGCTTAATAACTGATTGATTATTCCATGGGATCAACTTTGTATAAATAGCAAAGTTGATCAATGTGAGTCATTGGATTATAACAACAAATATGAACTAGTCTAAACTAAGAGTTCACCCGACTCATGGAAGAGTGGTAACTCAAGTAATACTATCCTAGTAGAACTTAAGAGAACAAATATTTATTCTAACACCCCCCTTAAGTGATACTAGGGGTGAATGTAATAACATGAGATAAGTCTCGGCAACAAGGCCTGATGAGGTACTCATTTACAATGAATTCTTATAGAAGATATGGTAAAAAAAACCACATGGAAAAAACCTTCCTTCAATAAGAAGAAGAAGAGGCATGTCTTCGGATGGCGAAGATTGTCCTCTATTGAACACCAAAAAAATGAGTCCTAGCAATATGGCCTTATTAGGTACTCATGTACAATGTACTTATATATAGGAGAGATGGTGAAAAAACCACATGGGAAAAAACCATCTTCCAAGAAGAAAAAGAACAATAAGAAGAAGAGAGAGGTGAAAACCTCTATGCACCCTTCTAATGCAACTGCCTAACCCCAAGTTTCTCTCGTAACTGAATATAACATGAAGAAGGAAAGGATTTGGTGAAGATACTCCAAGTTTAGATCCCCTTGCTGAATATGTTGTTGAATAAAGTGCATGTGAATCTCAATGTGCTTGGTGCGTTGATGCTCAACTGGATTGTGATAAATATGACTTGTGCTCTGATTGTCACACAAAAGGGTAATGGGTTGGTCATGAAAAAAAAAAACAAATTCCCTTAGTATTTGACGAAGCCAAAGAGCTTCCTAATTAGTCAAAACTGCTACCCTGTATTCAGCTTCTGTAGATGATAATGCCACTGTTTCTTTTTTTTGCATGACCAAGCAATAGGTGAAGAACCAAGATAAAAAACATAGCCAGAAGTGGAACATATGTCTTCAACTGAACCTACCCAATCATAATCTATGTAACCAATGATATCCATGGATCCTCCCTCATATAAGAGCCCAAAGTGAGTAGTTCCTTGCAAGTAGCAGAGGATTCTTTTTGTTGCTTGCCAATGGCTGAAATGAGGTTGATGTAAGAATCTAGATATTAATCCAACAACATATGAAATATCTGGGCGTGTATGAGTGAGGTATAATAGACTTCCTACAAGTTGTCTGTAGAGAGTATCATCACATAGAGGGTATTTGCAGGAAGTACTTAGAGTGACTCCAGACTGAAAAGGTGTGGAAGAAGGCTTACAATCAGTCATCTTAAACCGTTGAAGAAGGTCTAGAGTATATTTCTATTGACACAATAAAATTCCTACATCTTTTTGAGTTATTTGAAACCCAAGGAAGTAATGAGCTAAACCCAGATCAACCATCTTGAATTTCTCAAAAAGGGAGTTTTTGACAATTTGGATGTGATAAATGGCACTATTGGTGAATAGTAGATCATCAACATAAAGAACAAGTATGGTTATGTGATCTTCATCCCTCCAAATGTAGACTGTTGCATCAGACTCAATGAGAAAACCCCGAGGAAAGAAGGAAGGAGTCCATTTTTTCATACCAAGCTCTAGGAGCTTTTTTGAGACCATAGAGAGATTTCCTTAGTCTACAAACAAGGGATGAGTCTTGAATAAATCCAGCAAGTTGTTCTATGAATATTTCCTCTTTTAAGTCACCATGTAAGAAAGCACTTTTAACATCCATTTGAAAAATTAACCACTTTTGGGAAGCATCAAGTGCAAGTACCAGCCTAAAATAATTCATTTTTGCAACTAGTGCAAAGGTTTCAGAATAATCAATACCTTTAATTTGTGAAAAACCTTTAGCTACCAAGTGAGCTTTGTGCTTGTCAATTTCTCCATCAGGTCCATACTTAGTTTTGTAAATCCATTTACAGTGAACTAATTTTCTTCCTTTAGATAGAGGGACTAGATCCCATGTTTTGTATTTAAATTAAGGAAGAAAATTCATTCTCCATGAAATCATCCCATTATTTTATACCATTTGCTTATTTTAAGGATTGAGGATCTGTTGAAATGGACTGACAAACAAGACCAGAACCCATGGAGGTACTTAATCTGGATGATGGAAGATTTTGGATGTAAGGAGCGACCTCTTGAACTATGGTGCGGGCCCATTTTGGCATTGTGGAAGGAGTAACTAGTGTGGCAAGACTTTGAGTTGGAGTTTGAAGTATAGGATCCTCATTTTGGTCATCTATCTCAAGGATGGGATTTTCATTATATTGAGGCTCAAATATTGGAGATGGCTCAAGAGAATTTATGTTGGTAGAAGATGATTGAGGATCTTTATGAGGGAATTTTTCATCAAATTGAACATTTCTATGGAAAAATACCTCATGAGTTGTGGGATCAAGGAGCCTGTAGGCTTTCATTTCCTCACAATAACCAACAAATATTAGTTGCTTGATTTTTCTATCTAGAGCCTTCCTCTTTTTCTTTGGTATGTGTGCCCAAGCAGTACACCCAAAAACTTTGAAAAAAGAGACATCAAGTTTTGAGCCAGTCCATGCTTCTTTGGGAGTAAAATGGCCAAGAGCTTTATGAGATGTGCAGCTTTGAATATAATTTGCATAGTTAATTGCCTCAACCCAAAAAAATGCTAGAAGATCTCTTGAGTGGAGCATGTAGTTTACCATTTCTTTTAAGATTCTATTTTTCCTTTTTGCAGTGTCATTTTTCTATGAATTATGGGAGACTGAATGTTGATGAATTATACCATGACTTGAGATAAATATGGAGAACTCATTACTAAAGTATTCCCCCTATTACCTATACGAATTTAATTGATTTTGTAAGTGGCTTTATTTTCAACTAAGGCCTTGAAGATTTTGAAGTGGGATAGAACATCACTTTTGTATTTTAGAAAGTATACCCAAGTTCTTGAAAAATCATCAATAAAGGTTAAGGTATATTTTTCTCCTTTGAAAGAAGGCTCGGGAAAGACCATCAAGTCACTATGGATTAACTCTAGAGAGGATGAGATTCTTTGAGAACCACTTGGGTGAAAAGTATCTTGATGTTGTTTTCCAAGAGCACATCCAAGACATACTCCATCAATAGAAGATACTTTTGGCAACTCTATTACCATATTATGAGTATTCAACTCCTTTAGATAGCTATAACTGAGATGTCCAAACCTTTCATGCCAAATTTTTGTTTTCAAGATCTCCATGTGCAACAAAATAGGAGGTCCCATCTGAAATTCTAAACCCCTTGAAGTGAAATAGGTGAGTGTTGTGATAAATATCTCCTTTTGCTATGAGAGAGTGTGGTTCTTGAAAGTCTCTTATCTCAACTCCTATTGGTGAAAATAGAATGGTTTTGCCTTTTGTAGAAGTACAAATATGATAGATGGAGAGAAGGTTTGTAGATATATTTGGGACATAGAGAAAATTATTGATATAACCACCATCAATGGATATGTCACCTTTTCCTTTGACTAGGATAAAGGATGAATCACCAACTTCTATGCTACAAGTTGATCTTGAGGAGATTGAAGTGAATGACTCATGTGAAGAGGTCATATGATGAGTTGCCCCTGAATCTAGAACCTAGTATTTTTATGAAGTCTTTATAGCTTTTCTTTGAACATTTAAGGCTTTTCCTATCTGCTTCTTGATGTATATTTTGTGATCCTTTATTGTTGCCTCTAGTTTTTGTAGTCTTTTCCAACATTTGTTCATAGAATGACCATCCTTTTTACAATGTGTACAAGTTATAGGGATTTTTTATTTCTTTTTGAATTTTTTTTTAGTGGAGGTGGATGCTACTAATTATTTTGAGGAAGAGGGAGAGATCTCATATTTTGCAAGTTTCATTTCCTCTCTAGTTAGCCTATCACAAAACTCCTCTAAAGAGGGCATTTTAAAACTTGTACCAAGTGAATATTTTGTAGACAAAAAAGTGGTAGCAAAAAATTGAAACACTCCATTTAACTTAGAGAGAATAAGATAGATGCATTATTCTTCTATTTTATTCTTACCACTGCATTTTAATTGAGTGAGGACTTCTTTAAATTTGGTGAGAAAGTCAACAATATTGCTGAAGTATTTAGGAGATAATGTTGTTAACTCTGCCACTAGCTGCATTGACCTTATTTGATCCACTTTACCAAATAAGTTATTTTGTTTTTCCCAACTCTAAAATGGATTTTTACATTATGAAATGTAAAACCATAAGCTTTCTTTTACATTTGTGCTTATAATACCCAATGTTTCATACATCTTTCCTTTATGAACAAATATTTCATATTCATTTTCAAATTCAATTTGCTTCTCTTCTAGCAAGTGGTGAGTCCTTTTTGAGAAATGAGATTAATATCTTTGGTTTCCATGTGTGATAGTTATGAGGGATGAGTGGATCAATTGTATTCATTTTGTAAAAATAAAACTACAGTGAACCAATATTCCTCCCTTTAACTGCAAGAAACTTGAGATTAGACAATTATGACCCCTCCTTCAATTAGAACAGTGTGGAGCAAGAAATTTTGAGAAACAAGGTATCTGAAGCCAGAATGTTATACCAAACTCTTCAATTTACCCGTCATTACGTGAGGGAAACTATAAGTAAAATAAGGAGAGTGATATGTGGAACATAGGCAATTTGAAGCAAGAATAACCCGTTAGACCATTATACCGAATCTTCTCAATGACCCACCCTTATGTGAGGGAGACTATAGGTATATGAGGAGAATGATACGTGGAACATAGGTAATTATAAAATGATACGCTTGCTTTTGAGATGTGACAAGTATGAGAAGATTTTGATCTTTTTGCCTTGCTTGTATATGCGAATCTTGATCACGTGTGCTTGCTTGTATATGACATATTTTCAAGTGTTTTAGAAACCATAACATGTAGAAGATGCTCAAATAATGAGATGCAAGCAACAAACACCAAGTGGTCAAGAGAGTGCCAAAAAATGACTCCACCAGCAATCTGTCCTCCACAAAAATAATGCAGTAGTAGCAAAAAAAACCCTGAGCAAAGCGAAAACAAAAGGTTCAAGAAGAAGCACCAATAAGGACCCCCAAAAAATTTATTTATTGTTTTACAATATTGAGGATGAGACTTTATGATAGGCTTGAAGAAGGATACCCATAATTAGAATAATGATTCTGTTACAATATTTGGTATTTCCTCGTGCTTTTATTTTATAATCAATTGAGGGTTTGTTATAATATACGAGGCTCTTTACTGGCCAAGAAAAAATACAGAGTTGAAGAGGTGAGCCTAAAAAAATTGTGGTCTCACAAAGTAAATTATCTGATTGCAGCCTTGAAAAGAAGTAGGTCGTGATTGGAGCTCTTCTACTAGATGGAGGAATTTGAGAGCATAACGACCCCAACGTTGACCATGTTCTCTGAAGAGGTAAGCAGAAAGAGTACTTTGAGAGGGCAGTGATCAAGTTCTCTGAAGAGGCGAGCGCAGCTACAAAATGTGTACTATGGCGGGATCAACACAAAGAGCGAGTAAGAGAAAAAAACTAAGAGCTATTACTCTCCGTGAATGCTCCTTCAGCACAAATTTTCATAGCAATCCAGCAGTAGGTACATTCTTTATCATTAAGCACTACACCTACAAAAAAAACATAGAAGCACCATGCGAATGAAAAAAGAGATATCAAGAAAGGTGTAGTGAAAATTTGCTTGAATAGGTGGTCTTCAAAAAGTTGTACAGTATTTACAAATTTCAAAAATCGTAATGCCTTGGATCCCACCACCACTAGCCGATCTTTCAAGGCTGATTGCATGAAACCTTCTTATCATCAGCATGGTTGATAGTCAAGACTTTGCATCGAACGGAGCCTCGAGCAAAATTTTTACCAGCCTCGTCTGAGATCGACATATCTCTATTACTTTGTAGATGCAAGGAATGGTAGAGAATGTGTTATCCTATGAGTGAAGCATGATCAAGTGACACGTCTACCTTGAGTTACTACATCGACTGGAGTTTACGTGAAGGAAGACGTTGGAGGTTCTTCAATTGACTGGCATAATTTTCATATCGAGATAAGAAATAATTCAGTTTACTGGTGCTAAATATCCACCTCATGGTGGTATCCCTAGATTACAGTGATAAATACTACCAAGAAGAGACCGAAAAAATGATCCGTCGAAGAGAGATTGGTAGCAATGGCCAATTTTCCAAAACTTCAAAGATAGATTGATGGTAATGTTTGTGGTTTTTCATGGAGCACTCTAGTTGCTTTTAACAAAGTCTTGCTTAAAAAATTAAAAGCACACCTTTCTTAGGCTTTAATAAATCCAAACCTCCCTTAGGCTTTAATAAAGCCCACCTCCTGTAGGCTTTGATAAACCCAAACCTCCCTTAGGCTTTATGATCTCAAACGACCTTTTTTTTTAAATAAATATAACCTTAGACGTTAGCCAAGAGAGGACATGACTCTTTGGAGTTCATGTAATTGCCTGGCATGAACTTGCTTTCAAACGACTAACAAACGCCAAAAAAAAAAAGGTAACCTTAGACATTAGCCTAGGACACAAACTTCTTGGTAACGAAAGGTTCTCACAGCCTGCCACAAACTGTCTGAAAATGAACAGGTTCTCACAAAATTGATGTACACATTGCATCAAGAATTAGCTACGCAATATCAAAATCTGTTAGAACGAGATCAAAATCAAAATAACTTCCACAAAAAAAATATCGGCACATGAGGCAAAGGTGTTTTAGAAAAAAAAAATTGAAACAGTATATTAAAGGACAACACATTGTTATGGCTAAGTGAAGCTTCTTGTCACTATTGGATAAGTTGCTTAAAGTGGGCCAAAAAAAGCAGAACAAACTTATCTAAAACATAGATGACCGGCCATACTAACCATGCTTCACAAAAAAAAATTGAACCAACTAAAAAAAAGAGCTTCAAAAAACTTGAATGCTTGTAGACAAATAATCCTAGCTCTGGTACCATGTTAGAATAATGGAGAAATAATATTTTATTCCAAATAAATAGTTATGCAAGGCATCACAAGTATTAGAGTGAAGCTTAAGAACTTATTGATTATTCCATGGGATCAACTTTGTATAAATAGCAATATAAAGTTGATCAATGTGAGCCGTTGGATTACAACAACTCAACAAATATGAACTAGTCTAAACTGAGAGTTCACCTGACTCATAGAAGAGTTGTAACTCAAGTAAGACTATCCTAGTAGAACTTAAGAGAACAAAGATGTATTCTAACACCACCATGAGGAATATTCTCACAAATATTTACATCAACTTAGGGAATTAAAAATTTTGACTTTAATCAAATATCTTGACATTAATTCCATCAATTTTTGATTTCAAACCTCTTGACATCAATGACAACACAAGCTCAAATTTCCAACAATACTAATTAGTTCTTCAAAAACTATTCTATGGTTTGAGACTTTCAAAGAAGTTACCAAAACATTGTATGAATTAGGTAGTACATGTAGTACAATTGAAACTAATATACTATCATCTATTCTTTCTCCCAAAGTGTTTAATGTTCTCATTAATTCTATTATATTTCAAAGAAAATTTTCCACACCCACATTATCTAGCATTTGTAATGTGTATATTGATACTTTATGTCATGAATAGTTGCTTTATTTTTGCTTTCACAAATTGTGCATAGTATGTTCCATGCCTCCTTTGATGTATTAGCTTTCCTAACATGAGACTAAATTTCATCTATTATGGTAAGCAAAATTATGAATTTGGTCTTGTTGTCTTTTTCATGAAAATGTATTTGTGCAATTGGTTCTTTACAACATGGTTCATCTCCTGTCACTATATCCTAAAGTTTTTCTACCACAAGAATAATCCTAATTTTGTTTTTCCATAGGATGAATTTTGGACCTTTTCATTGTGATTTTGAAAGGAATAGTTTAGGAATGGTCATTTTTGAAGAATTTAAAACTCCTTCTTAATCCTTTTAATGGGTGTATAGTATTCAAAAAATTCAATTGTATCAAATGAAATTTCAACTACCTTATAACTCCCTAATTAAATGACAACATACTTTCAATGACACATAAATTTCTTTCAACTATCTTATAAATCCCTATGATAGCATAAATTCAATAGTGCAAAATGGTTTTTGCAACTGCCTTATAACTCCCTATGAAATATAAATATGTTCCTTTTAAATATTTTCAATATATGCCTATAGTTTTAATGTTTCAACAATAAGAATATTTGAATATTTTCCAAAAGTATTAATACTTATTTATATATATAATACTTAAAAACTATAGCAATATTTTAAAAGTATTAATAAAAAATAAATTTTATAAAAATACTTAAGAAAAATTAAAATGACCTAGAAGCCTTTAGCATAGATTTTCTATTTATAGCTTTGGAATATCAAACACATGTTCATCTAATATTCTTCTTCTTCTAATATATTTCATGTAGGTGTCTCCTTCTCAGACTTCTCACACATGTTCACATTTATCTTAGGCATAAGTTCTCTTCTCATACCTTTTGAGTGCAAATACTTTAGGTGCTAAACTTTCTCGAACATTAGTGCTATCAAATGCTTGAATTTAAATATTCCATAGAATTCAACTTTTATCAAATGCAAATGCCTTTGCTTTAAATATTTCTCAGACATCAACTTCATAAAAATGCAAATCCCTTAACTTCAAATATTCATGGATGTCAACTTTATAAAAAATATCTCGAATTTAAAATACCAGGTGAATGTTTCTCTGGTAATAAATATATGCACTCCTTCTTAGGTAATAGGTATGCATAGATGTAGGTATTCCTTTGGCACTCTATTAAACTCTTACATAGATAGAAGTATTGTTATAAAATGCTTGGTCTTAGGGTAAATCTTAGGTGTGTTGAGGCACTCAAATGCCTCCTTAAATCAATGTTCTCGTCTTCTCTCAGACTATCCATTCTTCAATGTATGACACTAATGCTAGGAATGTAACAGTTTCATTACAGGTTCTCTAGTGTAACATCAACCAAGCTGAATATGAAAGCATATTTTTCCATAAATATTTGGTGTTAAATCAACTATGAATGCACCTTCTTCATAGGATCTCTAGTGTTATATCAACTAGAAATTCCCCTTCTTCATAGGATTTCTAGTGTTAAATCAACCATAAATGAAACACGAGTCTTTGGTATCATTCAATCAACTCTACTAATGGTTTAAAAATTATCTGCTCTAATACCACATTGGTAAAAAGAAATAAATGCATATCTTATTGATCTCATGTCAATCATGGTTACAATGATACATATATAGAAGCTCACAGGATGAACCTGTGGGAGAAGAATCTCATATAAATTGTTAATGTAATGGGACAATAGAAATTTCTAATCAAGTACATTCCCAAAACTTAAAATCATGATCAAGGAAAAATATACAATAACATGAAAAGCTATAAAGTGCATTTTATGATGTTATAACCTA
>JAQPPZ010005887.1:0-62191 GCA_028583015.1 Wollemia nobilis
AGACCTCTCAGGGCAACTGCTCACTGTTACAAGTGTGAATAGGGTTGTTTCGAAACTGGCTTAGAAAAATCTCTTTTCCTAGCTTCAGTGTGAAATCTCCCTACATTTGTCGGCAGAATTTGTTTTCGAATTGTCGGCAGTCTATCTCCTATTTAGTCTCCCCTAATCTCCTATTTTCTCTCCTCCTTATCCCTCCAACTTCCTTATCCCTCCGCGCTTTTCTTTCCCCTATCTTCTCCCTTCTTATCTCCTATTTCCCCTTATCTCTCCTTTGTCGACTTTCTTCCTATTCCTCCTCTATATATTATTGAATATGCATTTTGTATTAAGGTTGGGAGAGCTACAAATTAAATAAAGAATTTGATTTTTATTTGTCCTGCATTTTTCTGTTAGTGTGACTGCGTTCGGATTTCACATCTGGTATCAGAGCCAGACTTCGTCGTCTGTCGGGCACGGTTCCCGAGGCGAAGTGAGGTCAGCGCGGGCACGGTTCTCGAGGCACGACCAGGCGCGCATCCCGAAGCAGTTCGCAGCAGGGCTCGGATCCCAAGGTGGATCGCGAGCAGGCTCGGGCACGCATCCCGAGGTAGTTTGGGCATGGATCCCGAGGCGGAGGTGGCAGCGGCGCAACAGTCGTAGTGACACAGTGGTAGTGGCTCAAATCCCGAGGTGACTGGATACGTGGCAGTCGTAGAGCTCGACACGTGGCGAGCGACAATTGGCGGCAGGCGGCTTTGTTGGCGGCAGTTAAAATTTTTGCCACGCGGCAGACAGAGACTGGTCCACGTGGCACGCAGCGATTGACGAGGTCGACGGCAAATTTCAGTCGCAGATCGACTGCCCGAAGGCAGTCGAGAGATAAAGTGCGCCTCCAGGGTTAAAAACCCTCACGCGTCCTTTCTCGGACGCATGTGGGATTAACCCACATATTTTTTTTTTTTAAAATCACCCGTCGGCGATTACAAAGCGGACGGGGCTGAGATTAATTCCCGTCCGCGGCTGTGGTGTAGCGGACAGAGTGGTCCGCTTGTAGGGTGGAGGTTCGCGGGTCGATTCCCGCTCGCTCCACGAAAAACAATATTTTTTTTTTTTTTAAAAATGCCCGACGGTTGGTAATAATACCAACCACACTCCCTTCATTGCTCGACCGGATCGTTTGGCGTGGCGGTCAGGGTTGGCCATTTGCTGTGAGGAGGTGCACGGGTCGAATCCCGCGAGCGCCGCATGAAAGATATTTTTTTTTAAATTTTGGCCGCGGTAGATTAAAAGGGCGGTGGCCCTTGGTTGTTTTCATCGGCCGATTTGGCACAGCGGCAAAGGTGCCTGCGTTGTGCTACGGAGGTAGCGTGTTTGAGTCACGCGAAGTCTAAAAGGTATTTTTTTTTAAATTGTTTGTTTTTTAAAAGGTTTTTAATTTATTTAATAATTTTTTATATTATTTATTTTTTAAGCTTATCTTTTTTAAATAAATTTATTTTTTAAAAAGGGTAAATTAAAAAATAATAAAAGATTATTAAATTTATTTTAAAAAACCTTTAGAAAACATTTAAAAAAAATTTGTGAAAGAAGGAATAATGTGCTTGTGGAAATGGTAGATGTTCCGATCTGAAGGGAGTTATCATGCACTTATCTCTCTGTTGAAGAGAGAATCATCGGAATCCTTTGATGAAAGGGTTCGTCGAACTAGTCTGCACACTGTGTTGAGTCAGTTGGAGAATCAGGTGATTTCTCACCTAAGAAAGCCGGATTCAGGATACGAAGCAGACTCCGAAGACAATATCTTCGGACAGAGAATTGAAGAATCCAAAACCGTGCAATTTGTTTCGGACGTACAAACTGGTGCCAGTTATACACCAGGTGTGCCAACAGATGAATTGAGTGTGGGTTATACACCACGCTCTCCTGAGCCTGAACCGGAACCAGCAGAAGCAGAAGAAGAGGAAGAAGAGGAAGAGGAAGAAGAAGAAGAAGAAGCGGAAAGAAGCAGCAGCAGTAGCAGCAGATCCAAGTGGAAGTGAAACCTAAGATTATCGTCATTAGTAGCAGTTCTGAAGCAGAACATAGATGTACTAAGAAGGCGAGATTTGATTTAAATTATTAAATCATTCTGTACTGCATTCTACTTTGTATTTCCAGTTTGCCTCAATAAAAGTACTTGTGTGCTTTGAATAAAAGTTTGATTTTTAGCAATGGCTGCAAACACTAGTCTACCAATCCCTGAATTTAATGGTAGTGACTATGAATACTGGTCTATAAAAATGAAGACTTTGTTGATAGGAAAAGGTCTTTGGGATGTAGTTGAGGAAGGTTATATAGAACCAACTGTTGCTGAATGGGCAGCATTTTCTAATGCTGATAAAAAGACAAGAAAAGAAGCACAAAAGAATAATGCTTTTGCCTTATATCACATTCATGCTGCTTTAGACAAAACTATCTTTCCTAGGGTTGCATCATATGTCATTGCACAAGATGCATGGAATGCCTTAAAAGAGAGCTATAGAGGCAGTGACCAAGTGAAGCGAGTAAAACCGCAAACCTTGAAACGAGATTTTGAGAATCTCAAGATGCGAGGAGAATGAAAGAGTCGGTGATTACCTGTGTGAGAGTGAAAGCGAGTAGGTCGACAAAATGGTCACACTAGGAGAGGATATCAAGCCAGAGATGATGGTGAAGAAAGTGTTGAGAACACTTCTTCCAAAATGGAATTCTGTTGCCATAATTATTGAAGAATCAAAAGACTTATCCACATTGTCTTTTGATGCATTAACTGGATCACTTCTCTCACATGAAGAGAGATTGCATGAAACTCCTACCACCAGCTATGGAGGAGATGACAAAGCTTTTGCCACACATGAAGGAAGAGGTAGAGGACGTGGTAGAGGTCAACAAAGAGGCAGAGGCAGAAATAATCAAAGAGGGGGAACTCCTAACAGAGGAGGATCATCCAACAGAGGTGGAAACCAGAATAGAGGAGGACAGCAACAATACAGAGGAAAACAATCTGGTAAAGGAAAAGGAGGAGACAAATCTAAACAAGTTTGCTACAATTGTGGCAAACCTGGCCATTATGCTCGTGATTGTTGGTCAAAGACTTCGCAAGGAAGCAGCAGCAACCAGAGCAGTCAATTTGGAAATTTTGGAGAAGAGGAAGAGTCCTCAAATCTCTTTCTCTCTTATGGCCAGACAGAGCAAAATTTGAATGATACATGGATTTTGGACACAGGGTGTTCAAATCACATGAGTGGCAAAGAAGAACTCTTTGCTAAGATAGACTCCTCATACAAATCCAGCATTCGGTTGGGTGATGACAAGTCATTGGCAGTTGAAGGCATTGGAGCTATGGCGGTTCCAACAAAAGAAGGCATAAAACATGTAAGTGATATCTATTACACTCCTCATCTTCAACACAATCTGTTAAGTGTTGGTCAAATTCTTGAAAAGAATTATAAGTTGATTTTTGATGAGGGTAAATGCACCATATTTGACAAAAACAATAGTAATAGAATCATTACACAAGTGCCAATGTCAAAAAATAGATTATTTCCTTTGAAGTTTGGCCAGCCAGGAGGAAATAAGTTAGCAAATGTAGCTATTACCAATCCAAGTGTCCTATGGCACTTGAGATATGGTCACTTGAATTCTCGCAAGTTTGAAATTGCTAACTTCACAAGCAATGGTGACTGGACTTCCCAAAGTTCAAGACAGTAAGGAAGTCTGTGAAGGGTGTGCCTTGGGCAAGCATGCCAGATCGAAATTTCCTCATGGACAAGCATGGAGGGCCAACTATCCTCTTCAGTTGGTACATTCAGACATTTGTGGTCCGATGCAGACCAAGAGTCTAGGTAACCACTCTTACTTCCTACTTTTCATTGATGATTGCACAAGAATGTGTTGGATATACTTTTTGAAGCATAAGGATGAAGCATTTGCATGCTTTGTTGATTTTAAAGCAAAAGTTGAAAGTGAGAGTGAATATTCAATAAAATGTCTTAGATCAGATAGAGGAGGAGAATACTCCTCTAATCAATTTTTGAATTTTTGTAAACATCATGGCATCAAGAGGCGGTTCACAACTGCCTACACTCCACAACAGAATGGTGTAGCAGAAAGAAAGAATCGCACCATTGTGGAGATGGCGAGATCAATGCTTCAGACAAAGCATTTGAGTAATGCATATTGGGGAGATGCAACAAGGACTAGTGTTCACATCTTGAACAGAAGTCCTACTTCGAGTTTGAAATGGAAGACACCTTATCAAGCCTGGTATGGTAAGAAACCAAATGTGAAGTATTTCAGAGTATTTGGTTCATTGGCATATGCTCACATTCCTGATGAGCTGAGAAAGAAGTTAGATCCAAAGAGTCAGGCTTGCATTTTTGTAGGATATTGTGAAAACACAAAGGGTTATAGACTCTACAATCCTACAACTCGAAAGATAGTGATTTCGAGGGATGTGATTTTTGATGAAGGGGGAGAGTGGGGTAAGCCCCAAATATTCAATGATGTTGAAGCCACCGATGTAGTTGCTCAAGAGGGTGCAACCACAGCTACCATAGAAAGGAAAGCGCTCTCCGCCCTCACATCCACCAAGTCCATCTTCAGATTCAACTGCTTCTCCAAGTCCTTCTCCACAGCGATCAGTTAGTTCCTCACCAATGGATATTGATGTTCCATCCAAAGGTAAGAGAACTTTACAGTATCATCCATCCTCTCAGATGTTGGATAAGAATTTTTCAAGAAGATATACTAGAAGTCAGGCTAGTGAAATGGAATCTGTTTTACATAGATTAGAAAGTATGCACTTGTATGGTGATGATGAATCACAACAAGAACCCAGAGGAGATCAAGTTAACTATGCATTGTTAACTAGTGCACAGCTTGAACCTTCTAGTTATGAGAAGGCATGTACTCAGAAGATTTGGCAAGATGCCATGGAAGAGGAGATAACCTCTATAAAAAACAACGACACTTGGGAGCTTGTGAAGCTTCCTAAAGGAAAGAAATGTGTTGGCTGTAAATGGATCTTCAAGACCAAATTTAATGTTGATGGAAGCATTGAAAAGCATAAGGCAAGATTAGTGGCAAAGGGTTTTACTCAGAAGTATGGAATAGATTATGAAGAGACTTTTGCTCCTGTAGCCAGACAGGAGACAATAAGAACAATTCTTGCCTTAGCTGCACACAAAGGATGGCAAGTACAACACATGGATGTGAAGAGTGCATTTCTCAATGGATACTTGACGGAAGAAGTGTATGTTGAGCAGCCACAAGGATTTGAAGTACAAGGTAAGGAACACCTTGTTTACAGATTGAAGAAGGCACTCTATGGTCTGAAACAGGCACCAAGAGCTTGGTACTCACGCATTGATGGGTACTTCAAAGAATATGGGTTCACCAAGAGCAAAAATGAACCCACACTCTACTACCTCAAGCAAGGTAAAGACATTCTCATAGTTTGTTTGTATGTGGATGATCTTATTTTTATGGGTAGTAATGAGAAAATGAATAGGGAGTTCAAACACTCCATGTTGACACGGTTTGAGATGAAAGATCTTGGATTAATGCACTACTATCTGGGAATGGAAGTTCATCAATCAGATACGAGGATCTTCATCTCGTCAACATAAGTATGCTCAGGACATGATCAAGAAGTTTACTATGGAGCATTGCAAACCAGTTGCAACTCCAGTTGGACATGGGATCCAACTAAGCAAAGATGATGGAGCACAGAAAGTTGATGTGACCACTTTTAGAAGCATGGTTGGGAGTTTGATGTTTCTCGCCAACACCAGACCAGATATTCAGTATGTTGTATCTCTTGTTTCTAGATTTATGTCTAACCCCTCCGAGCTGCATTTGAAGGCAGCTAAAAGAATTTTGAGATATGTGAAGGGTACATTGGATTTTGGAATCCAAGTACCATAAATGTAACACTATCAAGCTTGTAGGCTTTAGTGATAGTGATTGGGGTAGCAATATTGATGACAAGAAGTCAACATAAGGGAACTATTTTAGTCTTGGTTCAGGACTAATAACTTGGAGTTCAAAAAAGTAGACAATAGTAGCGCTATCTTCAACAGAAGCAGAGTATATAGCGGTTACTTATGCTAGTACTCAAGCCTTGTGGCTAAGGAAAGTACTGGAAGAGATTGGAGAACAACGAAAGTGGTCCGACCCAGAATCTCATCGCGACAACATCAGTGCCATTCAGTTGGCATATAATCCTATCCACCATAGCAGAACCAAACATTTTGATATGAAGTACCACTTCATCAGAGATATGGTGGAACAAGAAATTGTTGAGCTTCAATACTGTCACACTTTGGAGAACGTCGCTGACATCTTCACCAAGGCGATGACAAAAGCTCAATTTGTAAAGCTGAGAGACTGTGTAGTCAGTTCTCTCAACTTTAAGGGGGAGAATGTGTAGAATTATGCAACACCATTGTATTAATCTGCAGGCATTTAAATAATTACAAAGGGCCGGGAATAGAACACCGACGCAACGAAACTGTTACAACAGTGTAACAGTAAGCGTAACAGTATGCTAATAATGTAATAGAGACAAAGAACAGTAATTAGTACGCTAACATCCCCCTTTATTACATTATTTGGGTAATGTAATAACTAATAGCTATACTAACATCCCCTTACATTATTTTGCAATACAAAGTGAGCTACGAAACAATTCAAATTTGACACGTCCAAGTTCCTTAGTGAAAATGTCTGCAACTTGAGCATCGGTGGGAATGTGCTGAAGTTGAATTCGATGTTTTGGAACTTCATCTCGAATGAAATGACATTGTGTGTCAATGTTCTTTGTTCTTTCATGATGCACTGGATTCTTGACGAGGTTCAGAACACCCTGATTGTCGCAAAACAAGTGTATTGGAGATTTTTATGGATGGCCCATACTTGTCAGAATGTGACGTAACCATATCACTTCGCACACAGCTTCATGTGCGGCACGATATTCTGCCTCTGTTGATGAAATAGCAACCACATTGCTTCTTGTCGTGCCAAGAGACAGGACCGGATCCCGGATGAAAAATGTATCCGGAAGTTGACTTGCGATCATCAAATGATCCGGCATAGTCAGAGTCCGTGTATCCTTGCAAGAAGAATTTGTTGTTCCTCTTGTATTCTAGGCCATATTCCATAGTACCACGGACATAGTGAAGAACACGTTTTGCTACTTTCCAATGAGTGGTCTTTGGCTCCTGCATGAACCTCGAAAGATAGTTTACAGCAAATATGAGATCTGGCCTAGTATTGGTCAGATATATGAGACTCCCAATCAACTGTCGATAGAGAGTACCATCTACCCGAGGTGAGTCATCATATCGCGATAACTAAAGTCCATTCTCCATTGGAGTTGCCATTGGCTTGCGATCGATCATGCGATATTTATCCAACGAATGTCTTGGCATATTTTTTTGAGACACTTTGATGGTGTGCTCCTTCTGGCTGAATTCCAAACCAAGACAGTAATGGAGAAGTCCGAGATCTGTCATCTCAAAAGATTTGCACAAGTTTCTTTTGACAGTAGAGATCATATTTTTATTTTTTGAACTCCCTATAATGAGCAGATCATCCACATAGAGTACAAGCAACACTATCTCAGAACCCTATTTCTTGAAATAGAGGTTTGCATCTGACGGACATCTCTTAAATCCATGCTGCATAAGGTGATTGTCCATTTTTATATACCAAGCTCAAGGAGCTTGTTTCGGTCGCATCATAAGGATTTGACCAATTTGCAAACTTTTTGCTCTTGGCCTTCCACTTCAAATCCTTCCGGTGAGTCATATAGACTTCTTCTTGGAGATCACCATTAAGAAAGGCACTTTTGACATCCATCCGGTGAACTTTCCACCCATATTGTGCTGCCATAGCACACATAACCCGAATTGTGGTCATCCGAGCAATAGGTGCAAAAGTTTCCTCGTATTCAATGCCTTCTTTTTGAGCATAGCCCTTTGCAACAAGCCGGGCCTTATGCTTATCAATTGTTCCATCTGCCTTGTACTTGACTTTGTATACCCATTTGCAGCCAATAGGTTTCTTTCCATGCGGCAGATCAACAAGCTTCCAAGTTTTATTCTTCATCGAGACTCATACTCTGTATCCATAGCGGCCTTCCACCGAGGCTCACCGAGAGCATCTTGCATCGATGCGGGTTCAAGACTATCTATGGTAGACATGAATGCCCTGTCATCATCAATATCCATATCCTCTACTTATCGTACTTGGAGTCACAAAAGTTCCTCAAAATATTGACAAAGATCATCAACCTCACCGTTTCTCGGCTTCTCTTTCCTTTTGAGCCATCACGGTGTACGAGGTCTATCCAAATTCAAATTGGGAGTGGATAAATTTGCGTCTCTGATTGTATTTGTACACCATTTAGGATTCTTCTTCGGTGGTGGTGAAGAAGATGTAGAAGGACCTCCTGTCTGTGCTGACGAAGGAATCTTCTCTTCCTTAGGTTCCACAATATCTTGGTGTACTATAGATGTGCTCTGTGATGTGAAAGCTTCATCAAAGACAACATCTCTGTTGATATGAATTTTCTTGGTCAAAGGATCTATCAACCGATATCCTTTAGAGTGCTCAGAATAACCAAGAAAAATACATCTCAGTGTTTTCTCATCTAGCTTCTTCCTTTTCTCTTTCGATATGTGCATGAAAGCTTGACATCCGAAAATACGTAGATGAGATATGGAGGGTTTCCGACCACTCCATGCTTCATGTGGAGTTATTCCTTTTAGGGCCTTTGTGAGTGCCCTATTCAACGGATACACGCTGCAGTGGTGACAGACTTCTATCCAATATTGTTGCCCAAGAGTAGCTCCTCGTGAGCATTCAACGAACCATTTCCATGATAGAACGGTTCCTTCTCTCAAGCAACTCCATTTTGCTGAGGAGTATAGGCAATTGTTAACTGTCTCTTGATCCCATGCTTATCTAGGAATGCAGAAAATTCATTAGAGGTAAATTCTCCCCCTCGATCTGAGCGGAGGGTTTTAATAGAAGCTCCTGACTCCTTCTCAACGGATTTCTTGAACTGCTGGAAGAATGCGAAAGCTTCGATTTCAGTTGGAGAAAGAAAACCCACATCTTTCATGAGTAGTCATCTACGAATAACTGAAAGTACCTCTTCCCTCCAAAATTGTTGGGTGTGAAAGGACCGCATAGATCGGTGTGAATTAACTCTAGAGGTTTTCGTGGTCTTGTAGAGCTCTTCTCAAATGGTACTCTATGTCGCTTCCTCTGAGCAAGTCGAAAGCACATCGGCAATGTGGCGAAAGGGAAGGAAGACCCTTTACCATCTCATACTTGCTGAAGCTCAATTAAGTAGCGAACTAAGATGCCCATATCTCTTGTGCAGAGGGAAGTTGCCTCTTTGGTAGAGACAATCATGGCAACATGTGGAGTAGAGATAGCATCTAGTGCAAATAAGTCGTGCTTATATGAAGTCATTGCAACTGCTTACCCTTCCCGGTAATTGTACAACACTTCTTTCCATTCTCAACACGAAAGTTGACAACCATATTTCTGTCCGAGGATTTGTGTCATCGACAAGAAATTGTTAGCCAATCCCGAACATAGAGGACTTTGTCAATTCGACACTTGCCATCGGGAAGAGTGACGTCAACTGTACCCTCTCCCCGAACCCTATAGGTTTTATCATCGACAATGGTGACAGGTTTTCCCTCTTTGGCCTCAAATGATTCAAACCACGATCTGTCTCCAGTCATGTGTTTGCTAGCTCCAGAATCGACATACCAAACAGGATCCCTTTGTGTGGAATATGTGGTAGTCATGAGCACCTTGTGTTCCCATTAAAAATCTGAGTCAGATTCTTCAACAGCAACATTCACCTGGGGTTGCTTGTTCTTATTTTGTGGTTTGTTTTGGCCTTTCTGCTTGTTCTTATGCCAACACTGTTGGTGTCATGGTTGTCTTTCTCAGCGGATCTTGCACCACCTCTTCTTCCGTTGAGGTTGTTTGCATTTTCCTTTCGTATCCCGTTGAGAATTTCCTCCCTTTCGAAAGTTGCCTCCTTTTTGCCCATTACCTTTCTTCCTAGAACCCCGCATGTTGGTGTATAGGGTTGTATTGGAAGAATCATCCTTATGAAGTTGGCGTGCCTCCTGTTGTTGGAGCAGATTGACCAACTCGATGTAGGTAATTTGTCGTTGAGACACCTGGATGGAGGTTATCAACATATCAAATGAAGAAGGTAAAGCTCTCATCACAAGTGAAATGAGAAGCTTTTCATCCACAGTATCTTCGAGAGAACTCAATTTCTCTTTCAACTCAGACACTCTGCACAGAAAGAGTTCAACTGTTTCACCCTGCCTTAAACTCAGGTTATGAAGTTGTTGTTGAAGATGAAGAATGGTGGATTCATTCTTCCCTCATAGATGGTTCTAAGGGCATCCCATGCCTCTTTACCACTTGCTTTGTCAGCTATATGAGGTTGCACTTCATTTGAAACAACAAACAAAATGAGCACCTTTGCTCGACTATCTTTCTTGTCAAAAGCTATCTGATCTCGTCGAAGGACCTGTGGATCCTGCTGTTGGTGAAGGCCTAGTTGCTACTCCAGAGAATAATATCCCACAAATCTTCCATTTGGAGAATAGCCTTCATCTTATGTTTCCATGGTGTATAATTTGGACCTTTCAATAATCGATGCGGATCGATCATCAACTTTGCAACAGCGGCCATTGTGAAGGTTCCTTATATCACCAATTGGTCCCCCTTTCGATATACCTTTTGCTAGGCCAATATACCATACAAAATACCCGCCCTTATGTCAGGGAAACTATAGGTATTTAGAAAGATCAACAAAAAATCACCCGCCCTTACGTGAGGGAGACTATAGGTGAGTTTTAGAGATCATACGATACGTGGAACATAAGCGGTACCGAAAGGGAATCGCCTTGTTGATGGCACCTACCATAGAAGATTCTTCTCATGCGTGGGGCGTAACTTCCCTAAACACTATGAAGAATACTTCGTCAGGATTTACGCCTAAACACAAGTGCGATAAAGGGTAGTGGATGGAGTAAAAAATGCAAAAATGGCTAACTTATCTCTCCCCGACGATTTATAGAGAACAAGCTCAGACGTCATTGTAGCAGCTATATTATGCGGCGGATACAATAGCCAAATCACGACAACTTTACCTGTAAGTGCTGGCCAGAGGTATCACAAATACCGACCGCCGCAAAGTGCAATAAAATTGCACGGATGGGTTTTATATTCCGGGGACTTAGGGAGTGTTTTGATTTTAAGTTTTTAATGTTATAGTGCAAAAATGAAATATGCAACATACAACATAAAAAAAAAAAACCGCCCACAAGAATAACCCACAAGGTGTCGGTCACAGCCGAAAATGCACCTTTTACAATTTGCCAAATTGCTATTTTTCGAAAAATTACTCACTATCCCCCTTTGATTTTTGAAAAATATCCCCCCTTAAAAGGCGTTCTTTAACAAAGCATTTTAATAATTATTATAAATTTAAAATTAAAATAAATAATTTTAATTTCTATAGTTTTAAAAACTTTAGAAAAAATAAATTAAATTTTAATTTATAAAGTTTAAAACTATATTAAAAACAAAATTTAATTAAAAATTTTAATTAAAAATAATAATAATTAAAAAACAACTTTGAAAAAAAAATATACGTTAGGGGGGAAGTCGACGGGATTTGAACCCCCGACCTGCAGGCTCCCAGAGCCTTACCGCACAGCTCACTGCCAAGTGAGCTAGCGGGCTGATCCGAAGGGATCAGTGAGCCTCCTCCGTTTTCAACACCCTCTCGCTGCCGCTCCGATGCGCTACGCGCTTCCTCTCTGCAACCCGAGCCGCTGTGGCTACATAAAAAATGGTCAGCGCGATCAACCGGGGTGGGGGGGGCTCTGGTTCTTTTTATTTTCCGCCCGTTTTTTTTTTTTTATTTTCCGCCCGATTTTTCACGGGGCCGACCTCGTCGCGTTTCCCTGCGTGCAAGAGGGGGGGGGTTTATATCCCCGCAAAATTCCCGTGCGGGGGGGAATTTAAAATTCCCGCGCGGGCCCCGGGGGAGGGGGGGCGGGGGTGTCGATTTTTTTTAATTAAACCGGTTGGGGAGGGGGGCGCCGGTTTTTTTTTAATTAAACCGGTTGGGGAGGGGGTGGGGGCGCCGGTTTTTTTTTTTAATTAAACCGGGGGAGGGGGTGGGGCTGCACAGTCCACCCTCCTTCTCTACCGCCCGCGGCTCCGGCGACGCAGCACCAAACGGAGCTCAGCAGGGGGAGGGAAAGCCCTCTCCTCTGTCGCGTGCGGGGACTGCGACAGACGTCGCTCTGTCGCGTGCGGGGACTGCGACCTCGCGACGTCCCTGTCGCGCGTGGGGACGCGGGGGCCTCCTCGTGGGACGTGGCAGTGCTCGGCGCGCTGCGTGCTGCCGCTGCCGCTGCGACGTCAGCGATGCGTGCTGCCCGGCCTCCACCTCTACGGCTGCCTCCCGCAGAACAGATCACGCCCGCAAGAAAACAGCAATCACTTCGCCCAAGAAAATTTTTGTGGCTCTGATGCCATGTAGAATTACGCAACACATTGTATTAATCTGCAGGCATTTAAATAAGTACAAAGGGCCGGGAATAGAACACCGGCGCAACGGAACTGTTACAACAGTGTAACAGTAAGCGTAACAGTACGCTAACAATGTAATAGAGACAAAGAACAGTAATTAGTACGCTAACAGAATGTTACAAGTGTGAATAGGGTTGTTTCAAAACTGGCTTAGAAAAATCTCTTTTCCTAGCTTCAGTGTGAAATCTCCCTACATTTGTCGACAGAATTTGTTTTCGAATTGTCGACAGTCTATCTCCTATTTAGTCTCCCCTAATCTCCTATTTAGTCTCCCCCTTATCCCTCCAACCTCCTTATCCCTCCGCGCCTTTCTTTCCCTTATCTTCTCCCTCCTTATCTCCTATTTCCCCTTATCTCTCCTTTGTCGGCTTTCTTCCTATTCCCTTTCTATATATTATGTAATTTGAATATGTTGAAAGGTTGGGAGAGCTACAAATTAAATAAAGAATTTGATTTTTATTTGTCTTGCATTTTTCTGTTAGTGTGACTGCGTTCGGATTTCACACCTACCCTTCTCATTAGTTTAACGTGTCTACCTTATCGATGGGGTAGCACTTCCTCTTCTTCTCTTATGTGGTATTGTCCCTAGCCATACACAAAAGAGGTAGTAAGAATTCATTAGCAATTAGTCCTTCAAATTGCTCCTCTTACTAATAATTATTTACCTAATCATTTCATGCAATTTGATAGATCTACTTCTAATAGGTATTCTATTGGCAGGGTTCAATTCCTTCATAAGTATTTTTTCTATTCAATATCAAAACTATTTTTTGCATAGTGAACCTATCCCACTATGAACCATGATTTGATACCAGATGTCAACACCCTAAATTTTTAACCACTATTTTTTTATATATAAATGCCAATGTTCTAGATTCCCTACTCTAGAGTATCTATTAATGCCACACATGGTGACTCCTCTAAAATTATTCCTTGAGGCACACCCATAATTATGACTTACATAATTCCATCTATGTAATATCACTAGGTGTTGTACTTAATAGGTCAAACTATCCATCTCAGGATCCATTGAGCTAGTATTGACCTCTCCTCCATTCCTTCGAAGGACATGCCAAGCACACAATCTACATAGGTCTTTTTATGCAGAAGGTAACTTATGCATGTGGGGATGACTATCCATCTCATATCTATTTGAGCTAGACATCCCAAAAAGCCTCATTCTTGATTCCATCATTTGAATCATAATCTTACCCATCCATACATTTCATTTAGTTACATTAGGTAAAATATTTACTATTTTCAAAGTCTGTCTATGGATACAAGAACAATTTATTACACATTTGTATGTGGTTTCTATAATCATACCCAAAAAGGAAATTAATTGTTCTTGAAGTAGTAACCCATTAATATTTTTTCTTAACCATAAAATAATATGACACAACCATATCCATGAAATAATGGTCATCATTGTTTGGATATTTCCATGAAACTACCATTATATTATCCACACATACAATACTATGAATAATCTCTAATAATCATAATGCAACTAGTCATCTCATAACCATACTTCGTAGGACTTAAATTAAAGTACCATTCCACAAAATAGTTATCTGTTATTACACAAGTCCATCATAAGTAAAAATACCACAAAAACATAACACAAGCTTTTACCCTAGGAGAAACCCCTCATGGGAAAAACCCAGCCTCAGTCCATCTTTCTCTTTAATTTTTTAAATAAATTGAAACCATATATTACTAAAGGCATTCATCTTCATCTACAGAAATTTTACTTTTACGTCCATTCTATCCACATATGCATGTAGTCCGAACTTAACATTCATTAGAAGTAATACATGGATTTCAAAATTAAGATTTTTCCCCTAGTCCATTGATGTAATAGAGGTCTTTGTTCTCTTCATTGAAACCCCATGTTTTTCGTTGTGGATTTTGGTCTCTAAACTTAGAACCGTCAATCCCTCTTCATTCAAGTGATAGGTGAATTCTCTCATCAATTACAATCAGTATTTGCACTCAAATTTCTTCATATGATTGGCTAAGAGGAATCTTTGTTCATATCTTGTAGGCTATTGCCAATTCCAAAAGCATACCTTCTATAAAATATAAGTACAATTCAAAAGGTAAAACCAAATAGTTTAACCAACAACCTGAGATCATTTCCAAGTAAGAAGATAATTAATGACTCACAGGTTTAAAATTATTATAAGCCATAGACAATAAGGACTCAACAACATTTAATATAGTTGGTGATAATAGATCAACTAGACTTTAATTGGCCCATCTATGCTTATACACTTGTGGTCTCTATTTATGCTATCCACATAACTCTTATTAGACATAGATAATTCAACCATCATGTTGTTGCAGTGGTATCTTCTACCATCATTAGATACAATGGGAACATACATTTCCACATTTAATATATACAAATGGGTTAAAAGAGATACTATTACTCTAGTAACATTTAGATGTAACAGGTCCATTCCCAACTATCCCCACTACACCAGTGAAACCACTAGTCACGGATAACATCATTTATTTACTCTAGAGCTTAACCACTATGTACATTGTTATTTCCCATTCCAAAATAGCATTATGAACATACATTTTTGTGTTTCTTTTACTACACAGTGAATCACAAAATGCATTCTTTAAAAATCATACATCTATTATACATAGCAAACTCTAAACACGACTAACTATTCACCTAAAATATAGGATAAGAAGCATCAATTCCAAGGCTACTTTCATTGTACTAGTGAATCACAATCACGATGATTTAGCATGTCTTATCCAATAGATTTTAGGCTCCACCAATGTTAACCACTAAACTTACCAAAAAGTTATAAAACATATAAAATAATTACTTATTTCACTGCACCAAACGACTCACATTCGCAAACACTTTATCATTATTTTATCTAGAATATAAAAAATTCATACGAAAATGAAAACCAATTGTAATACTTCTTCCCTTACACAATCAAGACACAAATCATAGTAGTTTGCTATCGTAATTTTGTATATATATCATCATCTTTCCATTGCTTGAAGAACACAAGCTTATACTGAGAGGGGGGTGAACAATATAAGACCACTTTTTACTTTTCTTTCCCAAATAGTATTAATCAATATAATAAATGGCAATATCAATAGCAATAACCAAAGCAATACATAAATCATCACACACAATAGAGACACCAATTTTAACGTGGTTCACCCAATGTGGGCTACCTCCATAGAGAAAATATTTCTTCTAAATATTTCTCAAATAATCTCATGGGAATCCTTCCCAATTACAATGTTTATGGACCTATGTCCAAAGGAGATGTTGATCCCCTAATCTCAATTTCATGGATCTCTTCCACAGGAGAACTCTTTCCCCTTCTGCTCTGGCTAGTGATCTTCTAGAAGACTTTGTCTCTCTACTGCACTGGGATCGGTGGATATCTCTCCACTTGAAGACTCCTCACTCAGATTTATCTTCAGTTGTCCTAGTTTTTGGATCTCTATCCACTGAGACTATGTCCTCTGTACTCTATCACCTCCAAAGCTCTATCAATAGGTTTACTCAAAACCTTCTCAAATTTGCACAATAGACTCACTCAAAACCTACTTAAATCTGCTCAATAGGTTCACTTAGAACCTTCTCAAATCTGCTCAATAGGCTCACTCAGAACCTGCTCAAATCTGCTCAATAGGCTCACTCAGAACCTTCTCAAATTTGCTCAATAGGCTCACTTAGAACCTACTCAAATCTGCTCAATAGGCTCATTCAGAACTTGCTCAAGTCTTCTCAATAGGCTCACTTAGAACCTGCTCAAATATTCTCAATAGGCTCACTCAAAACCTGCTCAAATATACTCAACAAGCTCACATAGAACTTGTCCCAATCTGCTCAATAAGTCCTCTCTAGGACTTGCTCAAATCTGCATAGCAAGATTTCACAAAAGCTTACACAAAAATAGTCCACAAGCATTCTCAAATACTTGCCTCAAATCAACTCAACAAAATCTTAACTCAATATCATAGAAGCATAAAGAGAATTGTTAGAGATTCAATATGTTCTATACTCAAATCCCAAACTCAATTCAAAGTAATCTCAACTCAACTCAATCTTATAGAGGCATAAAGAGAATTATTAGAGACTCAATATGTTCTATACTCAAATCTCAATCTCAACTCAAAGTAATCTCAACTCAGCTCAATCTTAACTCAATCTCATAGAAGCATAAAGAGAATTGTTAGAGACTCAATATGTTCTAAAATAAAATCCCAATCTCAATTCAAAATCTCAACTCAACTCAATATTATAGAAGCATAAAGAGAATTGTTAGAGACTCAATATGTTTTATACTCAAATCCCAATCTCAAATCAAAGCAATCTCAACTCAGCTCAATCTTAACTCAATCTCATAGAAGCATAAAAAGAATTGTTAGAGACTCAATATGTTCTATACTCAAATCCCAATCTCAATTCAAAGCAATCTCAACTCAGCTCAATCTTATAGAAGCATAAAGAGAATTTTTAGAGACTCAATATGTTCTATACTCAAATCCCAATCTCAACTCAAAGCAATCTCAACTCAATCTTAACTCAATCTCATAGAAGCATAAAGAGAATTTTTAGAGACTCAATATTTTCTATTCTCAAGGCTCAATCTCAACTCAATCAGAATATAGAATAGTTTGTTTCATGGAACTTGAACAACCACTTCATGCAACCACTTGACTAGGCTCAATCAACTCTACTCAACTAATCACTTCAAGAAATAACTCTTTCTCACAAACCCTAGTCCAAGCATGAATCAACTAACTCAAAATGTTTCCAACAATGCTCAACAACAAATCTTACATAACAATGATACTCATGTTCTTTTCTAACTCAAGTTCAAGTTCTTTGCATCACCCATTGGTTTCAACAACAATGCTAATAAGACAAGGTTTTAATCACAACTCTCAATTTAGAAAACCTTGAAGCATAAACTCAAAGTACTTCACTCAACCAATGGTCTAAACAACAATGCTTATCAAACAAGGTTTAATCACAACTCACAATCCAAAAAACCTTGAAGCATTAACTCAAAGTACTTCACTCAACCAATGGTCTAAACAACAATGCTTATCAAATAAGGTTTAATCACAACTCACAATCCAGAAAACCTTGAAGCATTAACTCAACCACTTTAGAAAATGAAACCACAATCAATACTTTTCACTCCAATGATATTTCAAAAATCAACCACCCAAATAAAATCAATGGAGAGTATTACTCATACCTTTTTGATGCCTTATGAGTTATCCACTAAATCTGTCACACTCAACACACTTTCCTTTTCAACTCTTAACAAGGGTTAGAGATCTTGAGTAATAACACAACAATAATATCCAAATAACACCTTATTACTCCTACTTTATTTTAACATCCACCAAAGTTCTTTTTAAAAGAAAACCCTTACTCAAAAATAACTTTCACTAAAAAGAACTTTATCAAAAATCCTTATTACTCCTAACAATTTCAAAAATCACAATTAAAAATAATTCACAACTCAAACATCCACCATGACCTTATTCCTAAGGTTACTCAACAAATAAACTAACGAAGCACCTTTACCCCTTATCACTCCACCTTAGGCAATCCAAACAAAATATTAATAAAAACCTTAATACCTACCTCGAGGGGAATCGAACCCTCATCTTTCCCCAACGTGAACGCCCTAGCCATGGCCAAGATGTCGCACGATCTACAGGCTCATTGGTGAAAAAGAAGCACCACCCACTTCTTATCCTTCACCCTCTTCCGCCAAGTGAAAATTATGTGCCTTGGCCACCTCAATAGAACAAAGCCAAAAATGATGCTTGTGGAATTTGAACGCACAACCTCCTTATCACCAACACCTTTGCACAATCCAAGCTGCCACTTGGCCATAGTGCCCAATGCATTTTGGGAAGTGGTCGTTGTCTCCCTTTAATGTTCGCTGCGTCACTTAAACGAAAAAACACGAGCTCTTTTTTTCACAAATAACAAGCACAAATATCAACGAGCAAGGATGAATAAATTAAAAAATTCAATGGCATATGTATATGCCTTTCCTTTGCTTTGTAAATTTCGGCCTTTTTGAAACTTCCTTTATGACGTCGGTGGATAAAATTTTAATTTTAATTTTAAAATTTAAATTTAAATTTTAAATAAATTAAAATTTAAACTAAATATTTAAAATTAAATATCTCCATCACCAGGCACCTTTTTCGATGAAACGAAAAGCCAACTTGGGTTTTAAGAAAAACCCATTTCAAATCTGTCATCCATGGTTTTAAATAAAACTTTTAAAATTAAATTTCTCCATCATCGGGGCACCTTTTTTGATGAAACAAAAATCCAACTTGGGTTTTAAGAAAAACCCATTTCAAATCTGCCATCCATGGTTTTAAATAAAAACCTTTTGCAAAGCTTCCCTTGAAGATCCTTTTGGAACCAAATGCCATGCATCCTTTCTTGAACCTTTGATCAAAAACCTTTGCTTCTCATGAAGCTCTTTGTGAAACACAAACATAGTGCTTACTTACATAGATCCTTTTGACATCAATGACAACTCTTAGCTTAGGGACTCAAAATGTCCAACAATCTCCCCCTTTTTCATTGATGGCAACCCATATCCTTTTACTAAAATTTGACCTTCTTTTTGCTCCCCCTGGGACTTTGCTCCCCTTGGCTCAAATCTTTCTCAAATATCAAATCTCTCCCCATATCAAAAACTCTCCTCAATATACATAAATCTCTCTCCCTTTTTCATCAATGGCAAAGGGTCACCTTTGGGGCTCGGGGCTAAGAATGAGCCTCTTAGCTTAGCCCCTCCCCCACCTCCACATGAGGTGGTTAATTCTGGAGTGGGAGTATTTCTACTCCCCGAAAGCACTGCTCTTTACCTTTACCTTTCTCTCTTCTTTTCTAAGTTTTTTTAATCCTCTCACTGTTTCTTTCCAAGTCATCATCCTTGTTCCTGTCATCACTTTTGTTCCTATTCATGTTCTTGTTTTCATCCATGTTCCTATTCATTTTCCTATTTTTGTTCTCATCCATGTTCCTATTCCTGTTCTTGTTCCTATTTCTATCCATGTTCATGTTCATGTTCTTGTTTATGTTCTTGTTCTCATCTATGTTCTTGTTCCTATTCATATTCTTGTTCATGTCAATTTTCCTGATCATGTTCCTATTCCTGTTCATGCTTTATTCTAGAATATACCATCTTGCTATGTGACCATCATTATTGCACTTATAAAATTAATTTTATTATTCCTTGGAGGTGCAACTGTCTTAGGATTTCTCCTAGTGAATCCATATCCTCTTATGTCATGAACCCTGCAATTCATTGCCTTGTGACCAAACTCATTACATGAGTAGAAATACCCATGGAAAATTTGTCCTTTCCCATATTCCTATCTTTCATGTGTCCTGCCCTGTGAAGCCATGTTCCCAAACCTATGACATGAAAAACATCTTCCATTGAAGAAACCTTGCCTAGACCCCATTGGTCTCCTGTTCTGATTGTTGTTCCATTTGTACCTTCTTTGTGCATTACTCCTATCTTTGTTGAACTCTTTGTTGTCCAATTCATCCTCTGATGTCTCACTCCCACTTTTACTTACTTCTTTTGAATCTTCTTCTTTTCTAGTGTTTGAGCTTGGCTCTCCTTTTTTTGCTTCTTATTTCCCTTTTTCTTCTTTAGAACTAAGTCTTGTTATGGTGACCGATGACCTTTGTGCATTGATATTTCTTTCCAAGGTCCTTGAATTTTCCTCAAACTTGTGTAGCTTGTCCTTAGAAAATTTTACTTCCATCCTTAGTGAAACTATCTCATGCTCTAATCTTTCACACTCTAGATCTTTTACCTTTAATTTTTTAGCCATACCTTCTTCAATCCTTCTTGCTTCTTCAGCCTTGGTTTTGAATTTGGTGAGTTCTTGTAGAAACTTTGCTTTTTATTTTTCATATTCTTGAGCTTGAACCCTTAATCCTTAGTTCTCCATTTTTAATTCTTCAAGAGTAACCATAAGCCTTTCACATTCTATCTCTTTTACCTTTGACTATTCAACTATACTTTTTTCAACTCTTATTGCTTTTTCAACCTTATCTCTCAAGTCAGATATATCCTATAGAAGATTTGTCTTACCTTTCTCATCTTCTTGTATTTGAGCCTTCAATTCTAAATTCTCTCTTTTTAATTCAATAAGCTCCTTAAGAGTGGCTTTCCCTTTTTATTTTTCTAAAGCATCTTCTTTTTCTTCTATTATTGAAAGTAGAGTTTCTTCGTAATACCTATTTTGATCGTCCCTGTTATCCTTTCTTGAACCAATCTCTAGGATTTCATTTTTGATAATATCATCTTCATCTTCACTACTACTAAACCCATTACAATATCTTGCATCATGGCCAGGTTGACTACAAACAAAACATTCTTGTGGACAATAAGCTACATGGTGACCTGTGTTCCCACATCTGATACAAAACTTTATCAATCTGGATATTTCTCCATTACTTGATTCATCTCTTGAATCTATTTCCATTTGTCCTCCAAACACAATAATATTAAACTCATATTCATTTTCTTTCATGACCATAGGTGTTCTTTTCTTCTTGTGTCTCATGCTTCTACTCTTTCCTTTCTTTTCCATTTGTGTTCTTGTAGGATCTTCCTTCAAGTTGTTAAACTTCTTCCAAAGGAACCGGCTCTGATACCAATTGAAGAACACAAACTTATACTGAGAGGGGGGGATGAATAGTATAAGATCACTTTTTACTTTTCATTCCCAAATAGTATTAATCAATATAATCAATGTAAATATCAATAGCAATAACCAAAGCAATACACAAATCATCACACACAATAGAGACACCAATTTTAACGTGGTTCACCCAATGTGGGCTACCTCCATAGAGAAAATATTTCTTCTAAATATTTCTCAAATAATCTAATGGGAATCCTTCCCAATTACAATGTTTATGGACCTCTATCCAAAGGAGATGTTGATCCCTTAATCTCAAGTTCATGGATCTCTTCCACAGTAGAACTCTTTCCCCTTCTACTTTGGCTAGTGATCTTCTAGAAGACTTTGTCTCTCTACTGTACTGACTGGTGGATCTCTCTCCACTTTAAGACTCCTCACTCAAATTTATCTTCAGTTATCCTAGCTGTTGGATCTCTATCCACTGAGACTTTGTCCTCTATACTCTATCACCTCCAAAGATCTATCAATAGGTTCACTCAAAACCTTCTAAAATTTTCTCAATAGGCTCACTTAGAACCTGCTCAAATATGCTCAATAGGCTCACTCAGAACCTTCTCAAATCTTCTCAATAGGCTCACTTAGAACCTGCTCAAATCTGCTCAATAGGCTCACTCAAAACCTGCTCAAATTTTCTCAATAAGCTCACTCAAAACTTGCTCAAATCTGCTCAACAAGCTCACACATAACTTATCCCAATCTGCTCAATAAGTCCTCTCTAGGACTTGCTCAAATCTGCATAGCAAGCTTTCACAAAATCTTACACAAAAATAGCCCACAAGCCTTCTCAGAGACTTACCTCAAATTAGCTCAACAAATTTTCAACTCAATCTCGTAGAAGCATAAAGAGAATTGTTAGAGACTCGATATGTTCTATACTCAAATTCCAATCTCAATTCAAAGCAATCTCAACTCAACTCAATATTATAGAGGAATAAAGAGAATTGTTAGATACTCAATATGTTCTATACTCAAATCTCAATCTCAACTCAAATCAATCTCAACTCAGCTCAATCTTAACTCACTCTCATAGAAGCATAAAGAGAATTGTTAGAGACTCAATATGTTCTATACTCAGATCCTAATATCAACTCAAATCAATCTCAACTCATCTCAATATTATAGAAGCATAAAGAGAATTGTTAGAGACTCAATATGTTCTATACTCTGTTGGTCCGGCTTTCATGCACACCCCGGGAAAGGATGAGGCAAGGAAAGCTCGGAGACACCCACGGGACGGATCCCACTCATCTTTAGGATCTAGCTGGTTATCCAAGGTGCGAGTTCCAGAGTTGGGTCGAATGGCAATTCACTCTTTTCCACTGGAATAGATTTCAATATGGATCTGCTCTTACCTTACGAGGGGTTCTTGAACTTGTTCAATAGTTGCAAAAGTTGATAAGATTTAACTTGAATTCTAGATCTAGCTCTCATGGGTCAGCAGATTTAAATAAAAGACAAACAAAGAAAATAAAAATGGATCATTCACGGAAAACAAAGAGAGGGTAGGGTAGGGGCGAAAAGAGAAGTTCATCAGACATCAACCGTAAACCCTAAACTATCAATCTTATCTATGCTACTAGCTTCACAAAAAACAAATCAAAGAAGAAAGTGTCCAATAGCACTAAGATCACTTTCAACTAAGAGCACAAGGCGAGTGAAACAGATCTAGCAAAAAATCATAAATCCAAGGGCAGTGGTTAAAGCGGGTATCTTTCACGCGGCCCTAGCTCGCACGATGAAGATAGAGCAATTAGAACAAACTTACACCTGAAATCTATAATTTCCCCTAGCAGACAATAGAACAACTGAAGCCTAACAGCATATTTAATCTTGACAATACAGATTTATAGCATATATCTAACAAAATTTAAATGGAACGGATAACAGAAGAAGATACACTTATCACACTCTGCAAAAGATTAGGCTCCTAGCCATGCTATCACAGAAAAGCTAAAGCACATCAACTCCAAGTCCAGAAACAAAGGATTTCACAAAATTTGCAAGAAATTGCTTATAAGCCTTTTATTTCTAAGTCTCTGCCTCTCGCGATTACATTTAGAATTTGTATTTATAGACTCAGGACAGACCCTAATCTTTTCAAAATATCTTGCTCAAACCCTAAATCTTATCGCACTTAAACCCTAGGACCCGGGTTTTACAATAAAAATCCATTTTAAAATCAAAGTCCGGATAGAAATTAACCCTTCGCAAATCGGTACGACAATTGCCATAAATGGAGAAGATAAAATCTAGAGCCACTTGCATTCATCCGGCACTGCAAATAAATGCCTCCATTAATTTTGCTGGTGAGCCGGATGAGTCACCACCTCTCTCAGATCTGATCTCCGTAAAGCCATCCCCGAGTTGAAATGGTCTCCATGCTATCAATTCTGCAATAAATCTCCATTAAATGCATTTACTGGCAGCTTCTCTCCTAGCATGGCGGTCCTTGACTAAATCTGCACTTTAAATTTGCCTTTATGGTCTTTCCCGGTTGTCCCGTAAGTGCCAGGTGGAATCCTGCATGAAAGACAAAAAGATGAGTTAGATTAGCACTTTAATTAAATCAGAAGCTTTAACATTTAAAACAGATTAAAAACCAGCTAAAAAGCTTGCATGTCGGCTTCTGCTTGTCTGCCTCACGCTTTGACACGTGTCGCTACCCCAGGATGCCTTCTGTTTCCCGCTAGAATGCACTTCTGGTCAACTTTGAGGACTTTCTCTCTCCTACCGTGAAAACGCGACATGTCACGATTTCGTGACATGTTGCGAAATCGCCCTTTCGTACGCTTTCTTTCTCTCTCTCGCCAAACGATTTTGCGACAGTTTCCAAAAATGGAAACATCGCGATATCGCGACACTTCCAAAAATGGAAACATCGCGATATCGCGACACTTCCAAAAATGGAAAGTGTCGCAATTTCACTACACTTTTTCGACTTAGCTGCATTTTGACTTACCTGTCGCGATATCGCGACATTTCTGAAAATGGAAGTGTCGCGATATCGCGACCGCCCAAAAAATGGAAAGTTTGATTTTTCATGAAATATGCAACTGTTTTCGATTTTTCTCGTACCGGTGCAAGATTTTCTTTGTGCATGAATGATTCTAGCATGTAAAAAGTGAATTATTGGATAACACAGCTGGAATGCAAGAAAAAACATAACTTTAAAAAGGAGGCAAGCAAATTTGGATTTAAAACTTGAAAAACATCTAGAGGGTCCCTGCTGCAAAATGGAAGTTCAGGACTTTCTAAGGATGGAATCTCATTTTTCAGTGGGGGTGTGTTGCTTATCAACATACTCTAATCTCAATCTCAACTCAAATCAATCTCAACTCAGCTCAATCTTAACTCAATCCAATAGAAGCATAAAGAGAATTGTTAGAGACTCGATATGTTCTATACTCAAATCCTAATCTCAATTCAAAGTAATCTCAACTCAACTCAATATTATAGAAGCATAAAGAGAATTGTTATAGACTCAATATGTTCTATACTCAAATCCCAATCTCAACTCAAAGTAATATCAACAGCTCAATCTTAACTCAATCTCATAGAAGCATAAAGAGAATTGTTAGAGACTCAATATGTTATATTCTCAAGGCTCAATCTCAACTCAATTAGAATATAGAATAGTTTGTTTCATGAAACTTGAACAACCACTTCATGCAACCACTTGACTAGGCTCAATCAACTCTACTCAACCAATCACTTCAAGAAATAACTCTTTCTCACAAACCCTAGTCCAAGCATGAATCAACTAACTCAAAATGTTTCCAACAATTCTCAATGACAAATCTTACATAACAATGATACTCATATTCTTTTCTAACTCAAGTTCAAGTTCTTTGCATCACCCATTGGTTTCAACAACAATGCTAATAAGACAAGTTTTTAATCACAACTCTCATTTCAGAAAACCTTGAAGCATAAACTCAAAGTACTTCACTCAACCAATGGTCTAAACAATAATGCTTATAAAACAAGGTTTAATCACAACTCAAAATCCAGAAATCCTTGAAGCATTACCTCAAATTACTTCACTCAACCAATGGTCTAAACAACAATGCTTATCAAACAAGTTTTAATCACAACTCACAATCCAAAAAACCTTGAAGCATTAACTCAACCACTTTCGAAAAGGAAACCACAATCAATATTTTTCACTCCAATGATATTTCAAAAATGAACCACCCAAATAAAATCAATGGAGAGTATTACTCATACATTTTTTATGCCTTATGAGTTGTCCACTAAATCTGTCACACTCAACACACTTTCTTTTTAATTTAAACTCTTAACAAAGATCTTGAGTAATAACACAACAATAATATCCAAATAATACCCTATTACTCCTACTTTATTTTAACATCCACCAAAGTTCTTTATAAAAAAAAACCCTTACTCAAAATAACTTTCACTAAAAATAACTTTATAAAAAACCATTATTACTCCTAACAATTTCAAAAATCACAATTAAAAATAATTCACAACTCAAAAAGCCACCGTGACCTTATTCTCTAAGGTTACTCACCAAATCAACTAACGAAGCACCTTTACCGCTTATCACTCCACCTTAGGCAATCCAAACAAAAGATTAATAAAAACCTTAATACCTACCTCGAGGGGAATCAAACCCTCGTCTTGCCCCAACACGAATGCCCTAGCCACGACCAAGCTACCGCATGAGTTGCGGGCTCATTGGTGAAAAAGAAGCACCACCCGCTTCTTATCCTTCACCCTCTTCCACCAAGAAAAAAGTATGCACCTTGGGCGCCTCAACAGAACAAAGCCAAAAATTATGCTTGCAAGAATCGAACGCACAACCTCCTTGTCACCAACACCTTTGCACAATCCAAGCTGCCACTAGGCCACGTTACCCAATGCATTTTGGGAAGTGGTCGTTGTCTGCCTTTAATGTTCATTGCATCACTTAAACAAAAAAACACGAGCTATTTTTCTTCGCAAATATCAACGAGCAAGTATGGATGAATTAAAAAAAATCAATGGCATATTTATATGCCTTCCTTGATTTGGAAACGTTGGTCTTTTTGAAACTTCCTTCATGACGTCGGCAGATAAACTTTTAATTTTAATTTTAAAATTTAAATTTAAATTTTAAATAAATTAAAATTTAAACTAAATCTTTAAAATTAAATATCTCCATCACCGGGCACCTTTTTTGATGAAACGAAAAGCCAAATTGGGTTTTAAGAAAAACCCATTTCAAATATGCCATCCATGGTTTTAAATAAAACCTTTAAAATTAAATTTCTCCATCACCAGGGCACCTTTTTTGATGAAACAAATAGCCAACTTGGGTTTTAAGAAAAACCCATTTCAAATATACCATCCATGATTTTAAATAAAAATCTTTTGCAAAGCTTCCCTTGAAGCTCCTTTTGGAACAAAATTTCATGCATCCCTTCTTGAACCTTTGATCAAAAACCTTTGCTTCTCATGAAGCTCTTTGTGAAACACAAACATAGTGCTTACTTACATAGATCATTTTGACATCAATGACAACTCTTAGCTTAGGGACTCAAAATGTCCAACATTGCTACTTTCTCTACAGCAGTAAATTTCCAACACTTGCATCATTCTATTATTTCATTAATACAAGAAAAAAAATTGACGGCAACGTCTTCGAGATGACGTTTGTGCCAATCGTCTATACTGACCAAAATTGATCTATTAGAAACAAACTAAAAGGAGGATCAACAAAACATACCGTCCTTTCACGCAAGACTGCTATTGCTCATTTGTTCTCTCTTTTGTTATTTCGTTCTCTACACTTCCATCGAATGTTCAAAATTTTCCTAGCCTCCCTTTTTTCTCCAAGCCATCCTTTTATAATAATATCTAATAATCATAATGCAGCTAGTCATCTCATAACCATACTTCGTAGGACTTAAATTAAAGTACCATTCAACAAAATAATTATTTATTATTACACAAGTCCATCATAAGTAAAATACCACAAAAACCATAACACAAGCTTTTACCCTAGGAGAAACCCCTCATGGGGAAAACCCAGCCTCAATCTATCTTTCTCTTTAATTCATTAAATAAATTGAAACCATACATTACTAAAGGTATTCCTCTTCATCTATAGAAAGTTTACCTTTACATCCATTCTATCCACATATGCATGTAGTCCAAACTTAACATTCATTACAAGTAATACTTGAATTTCAAAAATAAGATTTTCCCCCTAATCCATTGATGCAATAGAGATCTTTGTTCTCTTCATTGAAACCCCATGTTTTCCATCGTGGATTTTGGTCTCTAAACATAGATTTTCTAATTCTTCTTCATTCAAGTGATAGGTGAATTCTCTCATCAGTTACACTCAGTATTTGCACTCAAATTTCTTCATATGATTAGCTAAGAGGAATATTTGTTCATCTCCTACAGTCTATTGCCAATTCCAAAAGCATACCTTCTATAAAATATAAGCACAATTCAAAAGGTAAAATCAACTAGTTTAACCAACAACCTAAGATCATTTCCAAGTAAGAAGATAATTAATGACTCATAGGTTTAAAAGTCTTATAAGACATAGACAATAAGGACTCAATAACATTTAATACAGTTGGTGATAATAGATCAACCAGACGTTGATTGGCCCATCTATGCTTATACACTTGTGGTCTCTATTTATGCTATCCACATCAATCTGATTAGACATAGATAATTCAACCATCATGTTGTTGCAGTGGTATCTTCCTGTATCGCTCCAAATTTTTCGCATCCCTACCTTCAAGCTATTGGATCCGCGCTCGGAAGGAGGATGGGAAAAGGATGGTGTGGTACCTCGGACGAGAGGACTTTACGAAGGTCCCGCCTCTCAAGGGAGGTGTGTTTTGGTGATTTTTCGACGGATGGTGGGTTCACCAGGAAACATTTGATGGCAGTTTCCACGCCTAGGTTTTGGAATGTGTTTAGATGAGTTCGTTTTATCCTTTAAGCATTCATCCTAGGTTTGGCCGAATGAATCTAACTTAATCTATATGAAAATGCAATTTAAATGAATACAGCAAACAGAGTAGAAAGCAAAAAATAGAGAATTTGCAGGAGGCCAATGGAGATTACCGATCCGGAAGTACGAAGAAGTTTCGATGCTTGAAGCGGTCTGGATCGTACGGAATTCGACGTAATCGCACTGTCCGACAGAATCGTCCGAATCGACAGATTCAGTGCGGAGACAGACGAATCGTCCGAAATCGACGAATTCGTCGGAGAATTCATCGAGACACCTACAAAACAGAGAACGGATGCAAAATACAAGAATTCCCTATTGTGCAAACGAGAGGCAAAATATGCCAAATAATAAGCTGAATACTTGAACAAAGTTTAAAAAATAGAAATTAAAGTAAATTGTTGTACTTTAATGGCAGATTATGAGCTTAACATGCAATCTAGACTAGATGGGTGAACTCCGGATGCAAAATAGGATAAAAACTAAATAGATTATCTAATTTGTAAAACAAAATAAGTGAGGCAAAGTTAAGAAAAGCAAACTCCAGAGCACCGATTGCCTCGATGTGGACTGCGGTCGAGATCGTCTCGCATCGGTATCGAAATCGTCTCGAATTTGACGGGATCGCCTCCGATCTTGACGGGTTCGTCGGCGGCGATGGGTGTTGGCTCCGGTTGAAAATCAGTGGTGTACTACATAAAAGCTGCTATAGGACTAGTGCAAAAATAAGATTAAGGTGTTTTAGTGCGAGAGGGATTCAACTTGCGAGATAAAATTCAGCCGGGGGTTGGGGAGGGAATGTCCTAGAGTTTAAATAGGCATAGGGGAGTTGTTGGGAGGTTGGAGATCATCCCAATTTGGGAGATCTCCAACGGGGAAAGGGTCCCAATGGCGCGGACACACTTCTGCCCAAATTGGAGACCTGTTGGAACAGAGTCTATCTATGCAAATTCGAGTTTTGCGACAAAATCGTACGGACGTTCTAGTCAGGACGAAATCGTCAAATCCAGGGCGATATCGTACGATCGGCGACGATATCATCCAACGGTCAAAACAACCTCTAAAAATGGTGCGGAAAAAGGGGAAACGGATTTCTCGACGGTTAACGAGGCGGTTTGGGAGGTTAAATTTGAATTTAAAATTATTTACTAAGGTGAATGTAATTATTCCAATTTGACTGTGCCAATTTTAGGGTGCTACATTTTGCCCCCTCTTTAGCGAATTTTTCGAAGAAAATGCGTTAAAGAAGAGTTCTTCTCGATCTACGAGAAAGCAAAAATTATTCCCATTTTTAGGCGACGATTCTTGGTCGAATCGTACGACGACTTACTATGGTGCCCCCTCCAGTGTTTTTACCCAAATCGAACGTTTGAGGTAAAAGCGGGAAAAGCAAAAAAATTATTGTTGAATAAAATTAAGAAAAATAGGGTAAAACCCTAATTCATTATTCTTTATTCATTTCTTTGTTTTAGAGCTACGGAGCAAAAAATGGTTGAGGCGGCGCAAGCGTACTCTCAGAGGTCCGACGCGGTCTATGGGTAAGGGTCTAAACTCAATTTAGATTGATTTAAGTTGCTTTTACATGCTTTCTAGATGAATTTTTAAGTGAATTTGGAGCATCGCGGCCGTTTTGGCCGTCGACGTCGTCGGGACGAAATCGTCCCGATTTCGACGGAAATCGTCATTTGAAGAAAAACTCTCAATTTCGGCAATTTCCCGAGGCGAAATCGTCGAAAGGGGACGATTTCGTCAAATTAGAGACGATTTCGAACTACGAAATCGGAGACGATCGTGCTCAAATTTGGGACGATATCGTCCAATAGTGGGCGATATCATCAATTGCAAAAAATTGATCTTTAAGTTGCATTATTAATTCTTGGAATTTATTGATTAATTATTGTTTGTTGTTTTGTTGTTTATGTTTGCGGGAGAGGATTACTAAAAAGCGAGAGAGTGGAAGTACGGCGGATTGAGAGACGACTTGGCCGCTCTCACCCGAGCGAAGCGGGATCTGCGCGCACGGGCCGGATTGCGGCATGTGGCGAGAGATGCCGCGGGTTTCCACAGACATGGGGCTACGTGAGCCCTAGCGAGGAGATGGTATCGGGGTCTTCCTGTTTTCGGTTACGACGAGGGGAGATGACTCCCACATTGGAGGATGTATGGAGGATTTTGAGAATCCCCATACAAGGACGGATGATCACACCTGCGGCCAATCAGGGCCACGCGATGGGACGGCTGTGTGGTGACCCGAGCTTCGCCCTGGAGAAGGGCGGAGTTAATATCGAGGCACTACGCCAGATGCCAGGGCATCTAGACTCACACGGGTTTTGGTTGGGGTAGTTGGTGGACTTCTGCTGTGCCACTAGAGCGGGTGCAGGGTGCCGTGGATGCTGGCGAGATGTGATCTGCGACATGCGGGACCACGGCTACAGGTTCTCATGGGGTAGCTTTGTACTATGCCGGCTATACAGGATCCTTTACGGGGTCGTGTACAAGGGCGGGCGATGTCTGGTTATGACATCGCTACTACAGGTTTGGTGCTGGGAGCACATTGCGGTGCGGAGGCCGGTAGGGCTTCCACTGACAGGGATAGACGGGGAGAGGCCCCGAGTCTTCTACTGGTGGCTCGGGAGAGGGGCACGGCGACGGATCGACCTGTCGGTGTCCCGGAGACTACTGGATGACCTTGTCCCGGACCAGATCACCTGGAGGCCATGGAGGCGGCATCCGGGGGTGGGCGAGAGGACGGACGGAGGGGGCTCGCATCGGGCGAGTCTGGGCTGAGGATGGAGAGGGGAGAGGTGGAGCTCCACCGCTACGACCGAGTTTTGCGATAGTTCGGTCTACAGTAGGGGATCCCATCTCTCAGGGATTATGAGTTTTCCCAGACCGTTCGGGATAACACCACTGTTAGCGGGGCTCCAGACATGCAGCGATTCTGGATCCAGGACTCAGATGATGCCCCCATTCAGCCAGTGGATGGGGACGAAATAGGAGTAGCCGATGGCTATGATGCAGTATGCAGGCATCCGCCCTCCTCGGATGACGAGGGCACAGGGGCCCGATCCACGCGGTCGTGCGTCGGATAGGGAGGCGGCGCCGGGCGGCGATAGAGGCAGCCCGGGGTCACGGCGGGAGAGATCGAGAGGGGGGGGGAGGGATCATCTGCGGACTCGGGTGCGGACATTACGGGATGCGGTCGCACGACACCATCTTGAGGTGTCACGGCTGCGAGACGAGAATGCACGTCTCGGGGCACGGGGTGGAGGGGTGAGCACTCGGGAGCTGCTGCGGTCGGTTTCTCGGACCGCATTCTATCGGGCTCTATACTACCGAGCGGTGCCGGAGGGCCAGAGGGTACAGCTGCCGGCTGCCATAGCAGATCCGATCAGTACAAGGTCGACAAGGAGCTCATCCCGATCGACGACGAGGACTCGCGGTACCACACATACTGCAATGGGACCACCTCGTCCTTCGTAGGGCGGGGGAGGAGATGAGGTGAGAGCTCTAGGGGCTCTCGAGACACTTCTCGGAGGACACTTGATTGAGTATGCCAAGATATCGATTGTGGCATACCAATCTATACGATATGATGTACATATATATTTTTGAGTATATATATATAGATGAGATATTTTTGATCATATGACTTATGTTATGAGTATATTGATGATGCTTTGATTGATTGATTTTGATAATGCTTGTAATTATGTCGTTGGAAAAGAATTTATACCTTTTGATGTCATCTTTGTAATATTGATGAAATAATCTGATGTAACAAATTGTTTGTTTGTGATGCAATGATTTGATAAAAGAAAAGGGGACTTTTAACAATAATTTCAAAGGACATTGTCGCTATTATAGACCATTTCATGGAGTCGTTGCTCACTCGGTCGTCAAGCTAATCCCATTTATAGAAATATTGTGAAAAGTGAAAGAGTGCTTAAGAGATTGTCTTAAGACTTTGTTGTGATGATGCAAATGATGATGATGATGATGGTTTGTTTTCAGATTTCCATAAAAATATTATGCATGAAATATTTGTAAAAAATGATTTTTGCTAGGCATAAATTCCTAAGTGTGATAAAATTGTTGAATAATTCCTTAGGAATTATACCGTCATTACAAAATTGGAGGTTGACATAATGACATGAAATAATGAAAATGTGCATTCTTTTGAAAAGCAAAATTTGTTGTAATAAAATGAAGTCATATGGTTTTTATGAGTTTTGATAAATGGGGGAATAAAAATTGTTACAATGGTTTGCGCTAGGCATAGAATATGTAGGTATAGACTTATACCATCATCGCGAAAATCAAAGAAAATAGATAGTTTTATTGCATGATTGATTTTTGATGAACAAAAAATATGAAAATGAGGACTTGCGCTAGGCATATAATTTCAATTTTGGTTTTGAAACTATACCATCGTCGCGAAAGTCGATATGATATATATGATATGTTTTGAAAGAAATTTGTGATTTTTCTATTATATAGTTGTCTTTTAAAAAATAATTGTACTTGATTATTCCAAACAAGTTGCAAAAATAATATTTCAAAGTATTTTGAAGACAAAAATTAGATTTATAAGGAATCCTATGTGCATATGTGAATTCATTTCCAATCTTGATTTATCATAATGATAGACAAAATCTCTCAAATACAAATGTGTGTGCAATTGTATTGTTCATTTACCAGGTTTGAGCAAGATACTATGATACAAGTGATTTGAAGAAACCAAATAAGTGTTCATTAACCATGATGTAGATGCATATAACCATATTAGACTACTATGTAGGTTGGATTATCAAGAGCTAGCTAATCCATAAGCGAGACATAGGTCTGTACAAAAGAAGGTCGCTAATGTGACGGACATATCGCCATGCTAGGAGTTACCCAAGGCCAAGCGAGGTTGGGCACAAACCACTGTTATGGGGCTTACCTCACGATTTTCGAATAATTGAGAATTCCGGGGATTCAAGCTCATCAACCCTTCTTTTCTTTTCAAAGGGTAGGGAAAGGGATTTTATTGCTTTCTTGCTTTCTTTTGAACTTTGCTTATTTTTCTTTTTGTATTTCTTTTGCTTGATAATACTTGGAACATTGCTGAAATAACATTTTTCTTTTCTCTTTTTTTCTTTCTTGAACTTTTTTTTTTTTTTTTTTTTTGTGCTAGGGATACTTGCTCAGATTAGCTGTAGAGCAAGGGATTTTTATTGCGGGTAGGGGTGAGCTTGTCCTTTTGCCAATTCTCAAAGATTCTAGACCATGTGCATGATAGGATAGCGGGGAAACTTTTCACCCAAGAAATCGGTTCTACTATGTAGCAAAACATGGAAATTACAAATATAATCATTTTATTGTGAAAAGATGTGCTTGGTTTAAGTAAATAACAAGATCAATTCTCTATGCTCAAACTTTATTTAATTTGAATTTTGTGAACTTTGATATAAGAGAGATTAGTAATCATGCCGAGATAAAAGCAAGATATTTATTTTTTTGTGAGTGTGCAAGTGAGGGATGCCAAATAAATGCTAATTGTATCCAAAATAAGTTGAAACATATAACTGCAATAATTGTAAGAAAATATATATAAATGATTTTTGAGAAGTTGGAGAATGTTGACTCTCTCTTTCTTCTGTATATTGTTTTGGTTTCGAAAGAGTCAAGCATATAGTTGTTTTTAGATTTTTATTTAGATTTTTGTTTTTGAGCAAAAGGAACTTAACTGGTGCTTTAAATAAATGCAATAGATAGTTTTTTGAAGAGTTTTGGATGATTATAAATGTTTTTGATGTTTTTGAATTTTTTTATAAATTGAAAGAAATATAAGAGAGTAACTTTGAACAAATATATACATGGATGAAATGACCAAATTTATGCATAGTAACGTTTGAGATGTAAAATATTCATGGGTTCTTTAAGTTCTTTACCATCTAAGGTAGATAATTTATATGCTCCTGATTCAAATTTTGCAGTAATGATGTATGGTCCGAGCCAGTTGGGCTCAAATTTACCTTTAAGTTCTTTGGTTGCATTTGTATTTTTTTGATTCTCTTTTAAAACAAGGTCGCCAATCTCAAAGGATCGGTGACGAACTTTCTTAGCATATGCTCTTTTAAGCTTGTTTTGGTATGCACGGAGATGCTCCAAAGCATTGATGCATTTTTCATCTAAGAGTTCCAGCTGGTGAGTGCGCCGACACGATATTCATCTCCTACTTCGGTATCTTGAAGTAGCAAGAGCCAAAGAAGGAACTTCCAATTCAAATGGAAAAAGCTGCCTGCACCATATACCAAAACAAATGGTGAAGTGCCCGTGGGGGTTCGAACACTAGTTCGATAAGCCCACAAGGTTGGATATAACTGAATATGCTAGTCACGACCAGTTTTATTGACCAATCGTTTGAGAATTTTGATTAAAGTTTTGTTAGATGCTTACGCTTGACCATTACCACGAGGATAATAGGGAGTGGACCGAGCGGTGTTGAATCTTGTATTTTTGGCATAATTTATTAACATCTTTATTTTTAAAAGGTGTTCCATTATCGAGAGATGAGATTGGCGAGGAATTCCGAACCTGCAAATGATTTGATTAAAAATGAATTTAGAGACACGTGAACCGAGTGCAAGAAGCTAAAGGCATAGCTTCAACCCACTTCGTGAAATACTCGGTGGCGGTTATGATGAACTTGTGTCCATCGAGAAGACACGGGATTGATTTTACCAATAATATCCAAGCCCCATTTAGAAAAGGGCCAAGGAGACAGAAATAGCACTGCGGCTCTTGTGCGGGCGCATGGACAAGGTCAGCATGTTTTTGACATTTGTCGCAATGGCGCACATACTCGTGTGCATCCGTTTCCATGGTAGGCCAAAAGTATCCTATCCGAAGGAGCTTTTTAGCAATGATACTACCACTAAAGTGTCCTCCACAAGATCCATCGTGGGCTTCACTCAAGGCTGATTTAGATTCTTCGAAATTTAGACATCTTAATAGGATACCTTCAAAAGATCTTCTATATAAAGTATTGCCAATTATTACAAATCGACTTGCTCGTCGACGTAATAACCGATGCTGGTTTCTATTAGAATTAGCAGGGAACGTCCCATTTTGGAGAAAATCAAATATGTCGTATACCAAGGTTCGGGAGTAGTTTCATTGATTAGAAACACATCCAAAGGCTCTAAGCATGACTTATTTGAAGCGGGTTCCTGGAGTCGACGAATGATGATAGTGGCATATTCGTCGTCTAACTCCAAGGGCAAGAGGGATGCAGCTGCGGCCATAGCATCAGCTGCACGGTTGCTAGTTCGAGGAATGGCTTCCAAAGTAACTTGATCAAACAAGGACATTAGTTGTAAAACATAGGCCTTATATGGACGAAGTTTATCATCTCGGGTTTGATAAACTTCATTAATTTGGTTTATAACCAATTGGGAATCCCCAAAAACTAAGAGGTTTTTGATTTTTAGTGCTAAAGCAGCTCGTAATCCAAGGATTAGAGCTTCATACTCAGCGATATTGTTGGTGCAAGCAAAGGTCGGTTTGAAGGACAGAGGAATAAGATGTTTTTGCGGAGATATTAAAATAATACCCACTTTGACCCCACTCATACATCGGGCTCCATCAAAGTATAAGGACCATTGTTCGGGATGGTACGCCTCTAATTGAAGGCATTCATCGGGAAACTCGATGATGAGAGGATGAGTAGACTCTAAGGGTGCGACGGCTAATTGATCTGCTATGATTTGACCCTTAACAGACTTCTGTCCTATGAATGTGAGATCAAACTCGCTTAGAGCAAGAACCCACTTGGCTGTGCGACCCGATAAATAAGGGCGACTCATAAGATATCTTAAAGGATCATATTTGGCAATGACATACATTTTTTGGCTAAGCATATAATGTCGTAATTTTTGCGTAGCAAACACGACTGCTAGACATAACTTCTCTAACGTTGTATAGCGGGTTTCATAACTGACGAAAGTTTGGCTAATGTAATAATTAGCACGTTCTCGCTTTTCATCATCAAGTTGAGCTAACATAGCTCCTAAGGCAGAATCTGAAGCAAAAATATATAGAAGAAATGGGCGATCAGATTTAGGCGGTGAAAGCACCGACGGATTAAGGAGGTATTGTTTGAGAAGTTCAAAAGCTTCTCTACATTACGTGTCCCAATTAAAGGGGACGTCCTTCTTAAGGAGCTTAAGAAAGGGACCAGTTTTGTCGCCTGACTTATCAATGAAGCGACGGATAGCTTGAAGTTTACCTTGTAAACTTCGTAGTTCGAATATATTAGTGGGTGCGGGCATATCTGTGATGGCCGCAATTTTGAGAGGGTCAATTTCGATACCACGTAAAGAAACTAAAACCCCTAATAGTTTGCCGGATTTAACTCCGAATATGCATTTTTTTGGATTTAATCGAATGAGATATTCTCGTAATCGATTAAAAACTTTTCTTAAATCATCTAAATGATTATTTTCAATAAGAGAGCGAGCTATAATATCATCTACATAATCATGTAAGATATCATGCATCATATCATGAAAAATGTAGGTCATAGCCCGTTGATAAGTTGCACGGGCGTTCTTTAAGCCAAATGGCATCACTTTCCAGCAAAAGGTACCCCAGGGGGTAATAAAGGCTGTTTTAGCCTGGTCTTCAGGAGCTATCCTAATCTGATTATAACCGGAGAATCCGTCCATTAAGGACATCATCCCACTTTCGGCAGTAAAGTCAATGATTTGATCCATATTTGGAAGAGGAAAGTCATCTTTAGGGCATGCAGCGTTAATATCTCTAAAATCGGTGCAAACCCTAACTTTGGTAGCTTCTTTCTTAGTGACTGGAACTACATTTGAGATCCATTCAGCATAATCAATAGCTTGTATGAAGATAACATTCAGGAGTTTTTCTAATTCCCCTTTGACTAGCAGAGCCACTTTGGGATGCATTTTTCTGAGTTTTTGTTTAACCGGTTTAGCATCCGGATGGACCACTAGATGATGCATGACTACAGAAGGGTCTAGACCTGGCATATCTTCATATGTCCAAGCGAAGACATCTTCGTACTCTTTAAGGAATGCAATGTATTGTTCTTGTTTGTCTTGACTTAGTTCTGCTCCAATATTGATTATGTGAGGATTGTCCTCAGTTCCAATATTAATTTTAATGACATTTTCTACCTCCATGTGTAGATCTCTTTCAAAATTAGGTGGGGCGGGTGAAACACCCAGTTCTTGTAATTCTTGTAAAGTTAATTTAGATAATTCATTTTGAGGATTAGTGGTCTCAAGCTGGGCTATAGTTGGTATAGAACCATCAAAATAGAATCCATTGTGCAACATCTCTTCAACAGAGACATCATGGAAGATATCTCCTTCCAACTCTTCATCGGGGTCAACAATCATTTCGGGGTATGCTATGGATAGCATGTTGCATGAAAATGACTGATTTTTAAGAGGCAAATCAACATGCCTATCCAAATAATCTTGATAGCATATGAGGTGATCATCATCCTCAAAAGGAAAGGGTTGTCCCTTACTAGGAAATAAGCCCACACCACGGCGGGCAGGCCACGGTTCTACCTCGAAAGGTTCTTTCATGCCATTTTGGAAAGGTCCTAAGCCTTTCCCTTTATATCCCATTTTAAGCATCATGGGTTTAGCTTTAACATAATCATTGGTAAAATAACGAGCGAGCATATCCCTCATGATGAGTTTTGATATTCCGAGGGATTCTTCCCAGTCATATCCTTTATAAATGAAGGCACAACTCCCGACTTGGTAAGTACTTCCCAAAGGTTGTGGGAGGCCCAAAGTACGAGGAGAGGGCGGCAAATTATTTAAAAGGTTTGAATCTTGCATGAAAGCATTCATTTTTTCTGATATTAAGGTTGTAGATAAATCTGGTAAAAGTTCATCAGAAAGGGCATAAGATGTAGAAGGTTTATTACTTATGTCTTGAGGTGTGGAAGGTATGATGGATGTGTCTAAAGGTTTTGAATTTATAGGAATAATAGTTGAAGGATTAGTTGTAGATTTGAGATCCTTTTGAGATTCTAAAATTTGTTTAGAAGGTTGTTGGTCTATATAGGAAGATGAAGTTAATGGAGGAGGAATAGATGAAGTTATGGGTTTATGTTTCACGAGTTTTAGATGAAAAAGAAGAACTAGAATGTGTGGATGACGGAGCGGGGCAAAATTGCACTCCAACGGGTTACGCCAAAGCACACATATCAAAAGGTCTAGGGTCACCATGAATAGTGACCAAGCTGATTTTTAAACTCAAATTTCACACATTGGTGTAAAGTTGACGGGATTGCTCGCATGGCGTTAATCCAAGGGCGACCCAAAAGTATATTGTACGATCTTGGGCAATGTACAATAAACACGGTTGTTTCTAGGGTTCTAGGGCCAACTTGCAATGGGAGGGTAATGACTCCACACGTTTCTTGTGTTTCGTCATTAAAAGCTTTGATAATCATATCAGTTTTCTTCATTTCATCACTTCTAAAACCAAATCGTTGGTAGAAGTCAAAGGTGCAAATGTTTAGAGATGAGCCATTATCAATCGGGACTCGTTTGATGACTACATCTCCAATTAGAGCGGTAATGTACAAGGGATTATCCTTGTGTAAAACTGTGTTGTGGGATATCTTTATCCCGAAAGTCAATACAATCAATCTCTCGAGTGATGATAGTATTGGCCATAGCTTCAGGTTGAATGTTTTGAGGTACCATCATTTGGCTCAATGTAAGCATCAACTCATCCCTATGTGTGGGAGAGGATCTTAATAAATCTAAGAGGGAAATTCTGGCCGTGGTATTAGACAATTGTTCATTAATGTTGTAAGGGGGTTTAGGTTGAACAATAGGAGCATGATTCCCTTTATTTGGGTTTTTCAAAATGAATGGAGCTGATCCATCGTTCTGGTTTGGTTCTTGTTGGGAATTTTGAGCTTGTTGTCGAGTAACGACTCCGATGGTACCTACAATGTTATAGTGACGACGTTGAAACGGTCTCGGTTGAGAATTTATGGCTTGTTCATAGGGAAGGACTACATTAGAAGAAGGTCGAGTAGTGACTCTTCTAGGAAATGGTTCTTACGGAACATTAGCATCACGTGACGAGGTTGAATAGGATCTGATTCGTTTTCAGGACTATTCGATTGAATAGTGTCTACTTCACTTTCACTATCTGACTCTATATCACTAGAATCAGAAGTTTGAAAATTATGTAAGGGCCTGGTTGTAACCAGGGATAAGGTTGTGTCAAATATTTGAGAATCCTGAACAGGTAATTGTCCGCTAATGGTTCCTACATATCGAGTAGGAGGGGGAACATTATGATGTTCGATTTGATTGGCTACCTCTTTACCATGTCGTGGTAAAGGGTGTTGAAATATGTCTAAAGTTTGATTGGCATTTTGATTTTGATTTTGGGGAACAGTATTTTGAGTATTATTAGGAGGGTTTTGTTTGGGTTGGAAGGCTTGCACTTCCATTTCATTATTGTCAATCAAATCTTGTATTTTATGTTTCAATCTCTTACAAGCGTTGGTAGAATGTCCGGGTCCTCTATGAAAGTCACAGTGCAAATCAGCTCTATATCCGGGTATACTTGGGTCAGGTTCCCGGATAGCTGGTAATTGGATTAAACCTCTTTCAAGCAATTGAGGTAAAATGGTTGACAAGGGTTGGTTTAATCTAGTGAATTCTCGAGGAGGCTTGTCAGGGGGTTTCAATATGAATTTTTTTGTTGTCTTTGTTGCATTGACATTAGCAACATTTCTGCTGTCAGTGACTCCATCACCGACAACCTTTTTGTTTTTATATTGATTTCTAGATGTTTTCTCATCATCCTTCTTCCTAAGTTGGCCTCTCCTAATGAGGGCATCTTCTACTCTTCGAGCTAAGTCTATAGCTTGATCGAAGGTAGTCAAAGTAGTTGTTGATAGCTCATAAGAGAGTTGTTCTTGTAAATTATTGATGAAAATGTCTAGCATTTCCCTATAGGGTAGCACAAAGTGTAGTTTTCCTATCAATTGTCTCCATCTAGCCAAGAAATCAGCAAAACATTCATCTTTATCTTGTTTTAAATTGTATAGGTCTTTAATAGTTACATGTCTCTCGATGTAGGCACTAAATTGATGAACAAATGATTCAGCTGTTTCTTCAAAGTTTCTTAAGGAGTGAGTGGGCAATTGATAGTACCACTCTAATGCCATTCCACCTAAACTTTTGGGGAACATTTTTAGTAATAGCAAGTCGTCATGCGATATGTCGTGACATGCTATCCTAAACATGCGAAGATGTTCTATGGGATCTTCGGTTCCTTTATATATAGGCGGGACGGGCATGGGAAAATGTTTAGGGTATGGTTGAGCTACCACTATGGGATCCAATGGTTGGCTACAAATCTCTCAATAATTGTACGAGGGACGGTAGGGATCTATATGGTCCATACGTGAAGCCAATTGTTTCACCATAGCTTCCAGATTACTAGTTTGCCCCCCATATTGATTCGGTAGGGCATTGACATGAGTTTTATGAGCATAGGATGGAGGAACATGTAGATTAGATGCCATGTTACTATTGTGTAAAACTTTAGTAGGAAAAATGTTATGGAGGAATTTTGAAGTTGGATTATGTTGTGTTCCAGATTGTTGAAAATTTGTATTTGGCTTTGTTTTAGATTTCTGTTTATTTAAAGCATTTTGCTCAATAGTTTGGCGGAACAAAGTAGTGAAGGGAATTTTCTTTTGTGCAGGAGTGGTTTTAGGTTGAGTAACAGGTTCCTTAGGAGGTTGGGTAACCTGTTGTTTTGACATGGCTTGGGCTATAGTGACCATATCCGTATTGGATGGTCCACCCTTATCACTCTCTTGATCAACAAAAGATAAAGGATTAGTGTGTATATCAAGCGCCCGTTCTATAGCTGCTTGAGCGTCACTAACTTCCCCTCTATCAATACGGACTGCTACATTAAGGATGTCGATATTTTGATTGAGAAATTTTTGAAAATGTTCTGCGTTGTCAAAAGTGATGCCCCCATTGGGAGCTATTCTAGGGGATGAGGATTCATTCTCTTTAACATTTCCTTCTTGTTCCTTATCTTCACCTAAGTCTTCATCTGATTGACCTAGAGTTTCTCCTTCCGGATTTGTATCTCCAAGAAGGACATTTGGGTTTTCAGTTGTATCTTGCAACCAATCTTCTCCTTCCCCTAAAGTTTCTTTACCATTCCTAAGTTTAGGCATGGTGCTAAGTTTTGATTTCAGCAAATATATATATATATATATATATATATATATATATATGCAACAAATTAAAAGGTATATATTTATATATACCTAATGCAATATTTGAAATGAAATGTTTAAGTTTTTACTATGTTGTTTTTTTATTTTTTTAGTTTTCTTTAAATTTTTGAAATAATACAATAAAGACAGCAAATGAAACAATAAATGCACGCAATAACAAGACTGAAAATAAATGAGCTAATCTTCTATGAACAATTTATGAATATCATTAATAGGTTCGAGTTGTTCAGGGGTCATGAAATGTTCTTCTTCAAATTGAAAGTTTTCTTTTAAGAATTTGATGAAAAGGGCTATGGTGATATTGTCTATCTCAGATTTTGGTTGATAATAATAATTCTCATGACAATATTTACAATATAACATAGCTCTAGGAGTTTTGTTCCATCTTCTCCTAACTATAAGATCATCTTCTAAGGAATCTATATGAACTAGAAATGGGCGCACTATAACTGTGTCTTCGAGATTTTCCCTGAAAGTTAAAAATTTTGCAGATACAAGAGCTCTCCTATAGGCTAACCATCTATGGCAGGCTCTCTGAAGTTCATGATAGAAAACTAATTGATGAGGATCCAGGATTCTATCCAAGACTAGCCTCTTGATCTGTTTAAGTTGTGTGGACCTAGATGAGATGAGACTAAGTCTCCTATCAAGTTCGTCCCACAAGGATTGATTTCTACTTGTTTCAGGGATACTAAGGACAGAATTAACTTCTATAGCTGCCAATTGGTTTTCTACGTTTATAGTAACTGCTAACCTCTTTTTAGGAGCTACCATCTAAACATGATTTTGAACCTTAAATGTTTTAAAATGCATCTAAGTTTTAGTTGTTCTAATTTTTTTTTGTTTTTGTTTTTGTTTTTGTTTTCAAAAGGTTATGATGCATTCACGTCGGGTTCACCAAAATGTATCGCTCCAAATTTTTCGCATCCCTACCTTCAGGCTATTGGATCCGCGCCCGGAAGGAGGATGGGAAAAGGATGGTGCGGTACCTCGGACGAGAGGACTTTACGAAGGTCCCGCCTCTCAAGGGAGGTGTGTTTTGGTGATTTTTCGACGGATGGTGGGTTCACCAGGAAACATTTGGTGGCAGTTTCCACGCCTAGGTTTTTGGAATGTGTTTAGATGAGTTCGTTTTATCCTTTAAGCATTCATCCTAGGTTTGGCCGAATGAATCTAACTTAATCTATATGAAAATGCAATTTAAATGAATATAGCAAACAGAGTAGAAAGCAAAAAATAGAGAATTTGCGGGAGGCCAATGGAGATTACCCGATCCGGAAGTTCGAAGAAGTTTCGATGCTTGAAGCGATCTGGATCGTACGGAATTCGACGTAATCGCCTGTAATATGACAGAATCGTCCGAATCTGACAGATTCATCTAAGACTGACAGAATCGTCCGAAATCGAAGAATTCGTCGGACGAATTCGTCAGAGACACACAAAACGAGAGAACGAGATGCAAAATACAAGAATTCCTACTATGCAAACGAGAGGCAAAATATGCCAAATAATAAACTGAATACTTGAACAAAGTTTAAAAAATAGAAATTAAAGTAAATTGCTTGTACTTTAATGGCAGATTATGAGCTTAACATGCAATCTAGACTAGATGGGTGAACTCCAGATGCAAAATAGGATAAAAACTAAATAGATTATCTAATTTGTAAAACAAAATAACTGAGGCAAAGTTAAGAAAAGCAAACTCCAGGCACTGATTGCCTCGATGTGGACTACAGTCGAGATCGTCTCGCATCAGTACGAAATCGTCTCGAATTTGACAGGATCGCCTCCGATCTTGACAGGTTCGTCGGCGGCGATGGGTGCTGGCTCCGGTTGAAAATCAGTGGTGTACATGCATAAAAACTGCTATAGGACTAGTGCAAAAATAAGATTAAGGTGTTTTAGTGCAGAGGGATTCAACTTGCAGATAAAATTCAGCCGGGGGTTGGGGAGGGAATGTCCTAGAGTTTAAATAGGCATAGGGGAGTTGTTGGGAGGTTGGAGATCATCCCAATTTGGGAGATCTCCAACGGGGGAAGGGTCCCAATGGCGCGGACACGCTTACGCCCGGATTGGAGACCCGTTGGAGCAGAGTCTATCTATGCAAATTCGGTTTTGCGACAAAATCGTACGGACGTTCTAGTCCAGACGAAATCGTCAAATGCAGGGCGATATCGTACGATCGGCGACGATATCGTCCAACGGTCAAAACAACCTCTAAAAATGGCACGGAAAAAGGGGAAACGGGTTTCTCGGCGGTTAACGGGCGGTTTGGGAGGTTAAATTTGAATTTAAAATTATTTACTAAGGTGAATGTAATTATTCCAATTTGACTACTGCACCAATTTTAGGGTGCTACACTTCCATCATCATTAGATACAATGGAAACATACATTTCAACATTTAATATATACAAATGGGTTAAAAAGAAATACTATTACTCTGGTAACATTTGGATGTAACAAGTCCATTTCTAGCTATCCCCACTACACTAGCGACACCACTAGTCATAGATAACATCATTTCTTTACTCTAGAGCTTAACCACTATGTATATTTTTATTTCCCAATCCAAAACAGCAATATGAACATATATTTTTGTGTTTCTTTCTCAACACAGTGAATCACAAAATGTATTCTTTAAAATCCATACATCTACTATACATAGCAGACTCTAAACACGGCTAACTATTCACCTAAAATATAGGATAAGAAGCATTAATTCCAAGGATACTTTCATTATACCAGAGAATCATAATCACGGTGATTTAGCATGTCTTATCCAAAAGATTTTAGGCTCCATCAATGTTAACCATTAAACTTACCAAAAAGTTATAAATCATCTAAAATAATTACTTCTTTCGTTGCACAAAACGACTCACATTCGCAAACACTTTATCATTCTTTTATCTAGAATATAACATATTCATATGAAAATGAAAACCGATTGCAATGCTTCTTCCCTTACACAATCAAGAAATAAATCATAATAGTTTACTAGCGTAATTTCGTATATATATCATCATCCTTCCATTGCTACTTTCACTACACCAGAAAATTTCCAACACATGCATCATTCTATTATTTCATTAATACAAGAAAACAATTTTGATGGTAACGTCTTTGAGATGAAGTTTATGCCAATCGTCTATATTGATCAAAATTGATCTATTAGCAAAAAAATAAAAGGAGGATCAATAAAACATACCATCCTTTCATGCAATCGTGCTATTGCTCATTCATTCTCTCTTTCATTTTTTCGTTCTCTGCACTCCCATCGAATGTTCAAAATTTCCCTAGCCTCCCTCTTTTCTCCAAGCCATCCTTTTTCTTCTCTCCCCATGTCTGCCAAACACCACTTACCTTTACTCCCATCACTCCACTTCCTCTTGTTACATGGAATCCTCGTATTTGATGCCAACAAGAAACATGTTCATTAATTTTAATATCATGCACAAATAAACAGAACCAAACTTGGTTTTATTCCTCGTTTTAAATGGATACTTCCATAATGGGATAACAAGATTCTTTTTATTTTAAATATTTACTCATCCAATACATGAAGATTAGTCAAATTTGATAATTTTCCATCCTCAAGGTCTTCTTTGCTTGTTAAGATCAAAAGGTAAGATATTATTCCATAATCCTAAGTTAAGATATACATGACAAATTGGTGAAAGTTTTGAGATATGTGTTAGTTATTTTCCACACCTTGCAACTCAAAAAATCAGTTGTCAGTTTCGTGAGGTAAATGTCATATAACTTACACACAAAACAATAAGTCATTTCTTTACTAGAATGTAACATATTTTCCACATTATGTCTGATTGCACAATAATCATTAAAAGGTCAATCATTCTTAAAATGAAATAACTCATCAAGATATAAATCCATTCATAAAAAGAAGTCTACCAAGGGTGAAATCAGTTTTGGGGACGGCTCTTTCTTAAGAGTAGATTCTTGGGAAAGGATGAATGAGAGAAGGTTTTGGATGTGGGGAAGAGAGTTTATGAACCAAAGACTTGTGCACCTACTGCAATGTACCTCCAGAGCTTGGCAAGGGAGCTAGTGAACATTAAGGTAGGTGTTTCTACTTCATTCTTGGTGAATTATGGTTTACAAATGATAATCTTTGTACATTGTTTCGTATGGTTCTGTAGATTAAAGATACAACGCCAAACAGAAATAAAGAAATCATAATAAAGGAATGCAGAACAGTTGTACAAAATGAATGATTTTTATTAATCAATGGAGTTTAGAAACTCCTTTTAAGTACAACGAGGCCTGTAACCCTTTTCGTGATACAAAGTTACAATTTGTGCTAGGGTTCTCCGAAACCCTAGGCGGCACAATGTGGTGGCGTCTCCGAAGAATGTATCCTTAACCTCAACGAGAATGAGTGGGCTTCGTTGTATCCTTTGGCTCGGACCACTCCGAGCTTAAGCATTGCTATCAACAAATCGAGATCTACCACTAGAATCCTGCACACATTAAAATTATCAAAGAGTTAGAAACTAATAAGAGGGCTCCACTGTGTGAGCCCTCGAAACTGATCTAAAACCCTAGATTTATGAAATAAAAATAAACAGAATGCAGAATTCAACAATAGATTAATACATAAAGAAAGATTACTTGCTTTAGACGAATCTATACCTTTTCCTGTTAATGCGGCGAGACCAGGCGGCGGCGATGGATGTGGTGAAAGGGTTTAGTTCAGACTTAGGGCCGTAGAAGACTCAGAAGACTCTGGATTAACAGCAATATCCAACTCCAGGACTTAGATAGGGAAGATAAGTAGGTTTAGCCGAAGAGATAGATAGGGTTTGAGCCATCAAGGTGACTCAATTTATAATCTACTCTTAGGGCACACTTTAGGGTTTTAACGACACTTTGAACGTGTGGCTAAGATTAAAGTGGATCCAAGGGTAGAGAATAAATCTAGGTTGTGAAACGGATTAAGATGGATGGACGGATGAGATTAAATGAAGGATGGACGGCTCAGATTAAATCACTTAAACTTTATTTTATATATATATTAAAATATTAAAAAATATATATAAATATTAATTTAAATAAATTTGGGGATGAAAAATGGCGGGAAAAGTGAAATTGGGCCAAATAATGGTGGGAAAGTGTGGATTTGGGCCAAATAATGGCGGGAAGGATGGATGATTGACACGTGGGTGGCAGAGGAAGGTATAGATGCTTACAAGTGGCTGGATTTTGGTGTCTACAGATGCCCCTTTTTGAGCTGCTTTGTGTGAAGACACAATGTAGCACAAAAACTTAAGACACCTGAAAAGCTGGATCAGACGCAACTCTCTCTCAAGACTAAAGCACAACTTTGAAGACCAAAGAATAAAAGAATATTTAAAAATTTTTAGCTTACCCCCTCAATTGGCGAGCGAGAATGGTTCTCACAAGCCAATTGGAAGAAATCGGAAGATAATGAACCGTTTTTGCCCCAACGGTGAAAAAAAAGGGTTGGTGCATGCACCATCTGTTTATGTCCCAACAGAAAAGGGGTTGGTGTACAAACCAGAAAAGAATATGATTGAAGACGATATGAGTGATGTGAAAGATGGACCGTTTTCTACCCCAACGGTTATAAAGGGATTTTTGCCAAACTGTAAATTCCATGATCATGTAAGATGAATTCCACTATAGGAAAATTAGAAATTGATAACGGATGCCCCAACTCCTGTGTGTGAATCCATATTGTTGATGAAATTGCCTTGTTGGCGCCATTGATATGCAGAGATGAAAGATGCATGAAAGAGTCCAGAACTCAGAGATGCTCCTAGTGACTGTATGGATAATTCCTCGGGTCGGAACCAATCAACCTAGGTAGCCACAATCTCTAGCAAGACTTAAAATAATGACGATATGAAAGATTGTCCATGTTTATGGCCCCATGAACTAGGCCATCAATGACAACTGTTGAGCAAATTAATCTTGGTATGAGGTCACTTGAAAAGTAGAATACCCAAAATTGATTTCCAATTTTCAAACAGTGAAATAATTGATGATGATAAATGGTAAGTGTCCTTATGGTGGTTTAATCCTCTTACCGAATTGCATGGATGCAAATCGCTGCAATCGCCAAGGTGATAGAATATACCACTAGATACGAGGTTTACTTTAATTTGATTTGGCAAAAATATGCATGATGAAAGAAGAATGAATGAAATTGACGATAGATCGGAAGAATTGATGAATGTGGTTAATTTTGTGAAGGTTTTGAATATTTTTAACCCAATTTGTAAAACAATGATGAATGATGCGCTTTTTGAGCGAAATGACAAAATTTGTGTCCAAAACTGTTGTAACCTTCACAAAATGTTTTATTATGATAAGAAGAATGGATGAATGCAATTTGATGAAATTTGGAGGAGGTAAGCTTCAATTTTGTAAGTTTTGTTCCTTTATTCAATACTGACACCAAACGTCGGTCTGCGTTTGTGGTTGGCAGAGACGCCCGTCGGTGTTTAGGCGCTCTGTAGACGCAGGACTGCGTCTGAATCCGCCATGAAACGCCCTACTACGTTTTAGGGTGCCAAAATCAGCTATTTAAACAGTTTCAGCGAGAATTTCGCTCATTTGTGCGTTCGAGCTTAAGAGAAGTGCGTCTGAGGGAGTGGAGTGAAGTGGAGTGAAAGGTTGTGTGGGAGAGTGAAGCACGCGGGAGCTATGGCGGAGATGGGAGCGGACGCGCCAGTGCAGCCAGCTGAGGTATTTGTTCATTTAAGCAAGTACTTATTATGTGTTTTTTTTTTTTTGAAAAAATTTGTAACAAATTTTTGTTTTGTTGTTTTGCAGCTTAGGGTGTTAGAGGCACGACACCGATTCTCCCCTATCATTCCGGGGATGAGGAGGTCATTGTCCCAGGCAGACTGGGAGATATTGGAGGCAGTGGGGCTAGCGGAGGCAGCCCGATTGGAGGTAGTTCGGGTGGATGAGGGGTACCTCTAGGCACACCACTAGGTCTAGGGCTCCTACTAGGTCTCGGGGGTCCTCTTTTGATGGTTAGCTTAGTGCTTAGATGCACTCTTTATGAGCCTTGGTGCTCTATTGTATATTGTAGCCTTTTGGCATTCATTGTACAGTTTGACCTTTATACATATATATATATACATGGCTTTTATTTATTTGGTGTTTTACTCTCTTTTGTGTGAATGCCTATGTTTTTGTGATGCATGTTTTTATATGTTTTAATGTTTTTGATGCATATGTGATGGAATGGAATGCAAACTTATAGATGATTAATGCGGACTAAGTAAAACATACAAATCTATGGAGATTAATGCAAGACAAATAAAGAAAAGAGACTAAGTAAATGAAATATGCACTAAGAAGCACTCATACTTTTAGATAGTTAGATTTAGCCACTCGTTATCATAATTGTTTAATCGGGGGCACCGAACTTGGTGGCTTGTGAATGGATGACGTATGGAATGACATGAATATGGAAGAAGATATGGAGGGTGATATGGAGGTTGATATGGGAAGACTATTTTACAAAGACTCAAACATGCTAGTGGTATCAAACAAACTTACTAACACTCGCCTAATTCAACTAGGACCAAATGTGTGTGCATGCGAGTTCATTAACCAAATCGGAAGCATGGTAGTGACTCTAGGCAATCAAAAACCTGTGTGTGTGCAAGTGTGTTCATTAACCTCATCTTGCATAAATTAGGTAACCCTGTTATGGAGAAGACCCCGAAGCTAGTTTGTCCGTATGAGCATTCGGAGGTCTCTTTTTGAGGAGAGACATGTCGCCACGCAATGAGTATACTCCATTGCCCAGTCAAGCGTCTATAGCCCCGGTGAAGGTTAACTCCATAGTCCATGTTGTTTTTGACCTTTGTAAGCCTTGGGGATGACTACCTATCTGTCTGATTGGACAAGTAGTACGATCCTTACAACTTATTTGGGATCGAGTGGTGTGTGAAAAATGTTCATTTCCTTAGAGCTTTGGGGAATCGGATTCTCAACCGAAGTATGATGAGAATTTTACCCTATCCTTACTACTCTGTTTATATTTATATTTTGTGATTGCTTGTGATAGTGGTAAGAACCACTGTTTTATGGACTATGTTTGCATGATAGGACAAACGAGGATTACCCTTTTCACTTCAAGGCACAACCCAAGGATGGTGTTATCTCTCTTTGACACAAGATGTTTTTAAGATGTGAAAATGTGATAGGTTCAAGACCGCTTTTGAAATCATTTCCCAATACTCAAGATTTTATTTAGTGTAATTTGTGATATGGCCCTAGAGAACTTTGACATGCATTTCGAAGTTTGCTTAAAACACTAGGAATGGCTGAGTGACCTAAAACATTTTGGCAATGTAAATATGTGCAAATGGAAAATGGGTGTACGAATGACAATTCGGTTTGATGGATTTTATGAAGGTGCCCCTGATTAAGGCAACATGACTTTTGCTTGACCAAATTTTATATCCAAAAGATAGAATGGTCTCTAACATGATATGCAACTATGGCTGAAAATGAAATGTTATGGTTTTCAATGAGATGTATGCACATGAAATGCAATGTTTTTGAATGAGATGTATGCAACTAACAATGAAATGCAAATTCTTTTTATTTTATTTGTTTTTTTTTTTTTTTTGTTGTACAAGCCATGTATATATGTACATATAAAATTCAAACTATGCGTAGAATGCCCTCAAGTGTATAACATTAAGTGGTTCGGGTTCTTCCTCTCCCTCTAAACTGGCAAGTCTATAAGTTCCATTACCCACTCTTTCAATGTGACCATATATGGACCTAACCAATTAGCCGCGAATTTATCTCGAAGATGCGGCAATGCATTGGTGTTTTGTTGATTCTCTTTAAGGACAAGATCCCCTACTTGAAATTCTCTTAGATGAACTTTGGCATTGTAAGCACGTTTCAATCGGTCTTGATAAACTCGCAAATGCTCTAAAGCATTGATTCGTTTTTCATCTATGAGTGTGAGTTGATCAAGACGTGCTTGTCTAGCAGTATCATCATCGATAAATTCCTGCAAAGAAATTCGCAAGGAAGGGATCTCGAGCTCAAGAGGCATGATTGCTTCAGCTCCATAGACCAAAGAAAATGGCGTTGCCCCAATGGGAGTTCTGATGCTTGTTCTGTAAGCCCATAATGCTAAGGGGATTTGTGTATGCCAATCTTTATGATTTTCTTTAACAAGTTTCTTAAGAATAGCAATTATGGTCTTATTGGAAGCTTCGGCTTGTCCATTGGCTTGTGGGTAGTAAGGAGTTGAGAAACTATGTTGGATATTATACTTTTCGCAAAGAGCTCGAACATCCTTATTCTTAAAAGACTTGCCATTATCGGAAATTATTTTAGAGGGAATACCAAAACGACAAATGATATGGTGAAGTATAAACTCCACAATTCTAGGACCTGTCGTGTTGGTTAGAGGAATAGCTTCAACCCACTTTGTGAAGTATTCAGTGGTTGTAATGATGAAAGTATGTTGTCCTGAAGAGGCGGGTGAAATCTTGCCAATTAAATCGAGACCCCATTGTGAGAAGGGCCAAAGGCTTTGGATGGGTCTGTAAAACTTGTGATGGTATATGGGTTAAATTAGCGTGTTCTTGACACTTTTTACATTGTTTAACATATTTGCAACAATCTTGTTCCATAGTGGGCCAATAATACCCCATACGTAAAATACGCTTCGCAATGGCCATTCCACTAAAATGACCACCACAAGTACCATCATGGGCTTCAGCAATAGCTCTATGTGTTTCACCTGCTTCTAGACAGCGGAGGAGTACTCCATCATATCCACGTTTATACAACACATCCCCCAAAAGAACAAAACGAGCTGCCTTTTGCTTAAAGCAGTGGCGGGCAGTTCGAGACAAATCAGATGGGAGTGTTCCAAACTTGAGGAAGGCTACTATCTCACTAGACCAAGGCTCATATGGATCCGAATGGATAAAGCAAACATCTTTTTCATCCTTAGACTCAGCACGGACAATTGCAGACTTAGAGATTGTGGAAATGATTAGGGGATGTACCTCTCCAAGGGAGTCCTTTGGAATCAATGATCCAAGAGAGGCCATGGCATCCGCGAATCTATTAGTCGAACGAGGCAAACTAGTGATCTCATACCAATCAAACTTAGAGAGCAAACTAAGTTTAGCTATGTAATAAATCTTTTTTTCTTGTGAAGTTGCTAAGCAAAGTCCGTTCTTGAGATATAAAGATTGAAAGGGACCCCTGGACGAGGCGGAGCTAAGGCCGGCGGAGACGCTAAGTACTTGCTTGATGTCATCAAAGGCTTTCCGACACTCATCTCGTCCATGAAAATTGTACCCCCTTTTGTAGTAGGTGGCAAAATGGCCTACATTTATCAGAAAGTTGTGCAATAAAGCGACGGATTGAATTAATCTTTCCTTGCAAACTACGCAACTCCTTCAAATTAGTTGGGGGACACATTTCCATAATGGCTTTGACCTTGTTTGGGTCCACCTCAATACCTCGTTTAGAGATAATAAAACCTAGGAGTTTGCCCGAGGTAACACCAAAGACACATTTCTTAGGGTTCAACCTTACTTTATGCTCTAGAAGTCTATCAAAAACTTTTTCCAATACATCAAAATGCTCTTGTCGAGTTTTAGATTTTGCCAATAAATCATCCACATAATCTTCGATAATCTTATGCATATAATCATGGAAAATATAAGTCATGGCTCGTTGATAGGTTGCACCTGCGTTCTTAAGGCCAAAGGGCATCACCCTGTAACAAAAAGTTCCCCAAGGTGTGGTAAATGCTGTTTTGTGTTGATCTTCAGGGTTTATTCGAATCTGGTTGTATCCTGAAAATCCATCCATGAACGAAAGCATTTCATGACCAGCGCAGGTATCGACAAGAGTATCAATGTTTGGAAGAGGAAAGTCATCCTTAGGACACGCTTTATTTAGATCTCAAAAATCGGTGCAAACACGTATCCCCCGTTAGGCTTGCGAACGGGTACCATGTTAGAAAGCCACTCAGGATAATCAATCGGGACGACAAATTTAACATCCAGAAGTTTTTGAATCTCCGATTTAACTATGAGGGCCACGGTAGGATGCATTTTCCTAAGTTTTTGTTTGACAGGTTTAGCATCTTTTTGTAAGGTGAGGTTATGGACAACCAAATTAGGGTCTAGGCCTGGCATGTCTTTGTAAGACCATGCAAATATCTCCTTCTTCCGCTTGAGTAGAGCAATCATTTGCTCTTGTTCCTCTGATGATAGACTTTTAGCCAGTTTCACAATTTGGGTGCCATCTTGGTCTGGACTAAGGTCTACATCGATAGTTTCTTCAATAGACATGTGGGAACCTTCCTCAAGCTGATGGGGAGTAGGGATCAGATTTATGTCATCTAAAATGTCATCAAGCTCCTGTGCCTTGCTCTCGTCTATGTCTGCCTGGAAGACCTCTGGCTTAGAAGATGAAGGTGAATGTGGAGGTGAAGGAGGAATGTAGTTGGCGGAAGCCCTTAACAATTCCTCGGAAAGGATGAACTCTGAAATAGATGGAGGGGATGAAATCCGATCCATGTCAATCAGGCTTGGGTTGATCGGGATTGGCTTATCCGGATCATATGGATTATGGAGCGGGGTGAATAAGTCTTCAAAATTCATTGTCGACTTATGGAAGAAAGGATGGGCGGAATGGAAGGGAAAACCGGTGAAGACCTCGGAAGACCTGAAATGCAAAACAACATAGTTTTTCAGTTTTTTTTTTTTTTTTTGTAGTTTGAGTTTTTTTTTTTTTTTTTTTTTGTAGTGGTGAAAACCACTATTACACACATACATAAAGCAATAAAGTATTTTTATATATTTTGATTTTTTTTTTTTTTTTTTTGGGAATTTTCTGATTTTTTTTTTTTTTGGTAGTGGTGAAAACCACTATTTTAGTATATACATATAATACAGGTTTGGATTATGGCTTATGGATGTGGCGGAGGGGGTGGTTCACCTCGTTCTTGTGGAAGAAGCAAGCGAAAGATGGCCTCTTGGAGAGGGAACAATTGGAGATAAAACTCGTCTTGTTCGGTGAGGGGAACAATGGGCGCCGACTCTTCTTCGGATTCATCACCATTTGACATGACGTCAAATTCTTCATAGGCTTCATCTTCGGATTCGTCGGGGTGGAGGATTTCTTCTTCGAATTAATATTAATGCTTTGAAAAGCTTGTTCAAAAGAAGAAAGGGATGGAAGTGGTTGGTAGCCCAGACCAAAACGCTCAGTGGGTCTCTGGTATGGCATATCGATGCGTTCAGTTACCCCTTGCTCGTATCGACCTAGGCCAAATTGCTGCCAATTATGTCTGTGGAAATAGCGAGAGGGAAAACCCTCCATCCTTTCGATATTGGCAGGGGCTGGATGCTTGGGTTCTGGTATGGTGGTAGGACTAGAAGATGACTCTATTCCCCCATATACAAAATTAATGGAATTTGGCATAGAACCCATGTTATAAACCGATCCAATGGATAAATGTTGGTCATGTGGACGACCAAAATCTTTAACTTTTTGCACATTGAACGGTGTGATGTGGACATCTTGGATGGCATACTCACCAATACCCGCATCGATGAGATGGACCTTGACTTGGGAGGGAGATGGACTAGATGATGGAATAGAAGAATGTGGGATAGAAGAATTGGAAGGATTTGGTTGGGTTGATGCTTCACCGACTTGTGAAACATCAGTGGTGATGGTTGGGAAGATGGAGGAATAATAGGTGATGTTGAAGAAGGTGTAGAAGAAGGGGGTAATGACGTGGAAAGAGATGATTGGTCATGGCCACATGTGCATGTGGTCACTGATGAAGAAGAAGGAAGATTAGGAGATGAAGAAAGTGGTGAATGAGATGGAATAGCGAAAGAGGAAGATGGTTGCGATATGATGGGTAGCTCCTCGAGAATGGGAGCTTTAGAAGAAGATGGTATAGAAGAAGTAGATGGGGTCAAGAAAAGATGAGTGGATGGCAACACAATCTCATAAGGATTTGAGACATAGTTGCAATGTTTGAAGGGTTCAGTGTCTGCAGGTACACAATGAACCTGTCCCTCATATACATACTTGAGACATTGATGCGGTATAGAAGGGACACATCTCATCTCCCTAAGCCAAGGCCGTCCAAGCAATACATTGTATGCCATGGACCCTTCCAAGATGTGAAACAAGGTATGCAAAGTTCGGGCCCCTACCTCAATGGGCAAGATAACCGTGCCAACCGTGGAAGATAAAGCATCATTGAATGCTTTAAGAGTAAAAGTCGACTTGGTGATAAGGGATGGCGACGGCTCTAGATGACTCAACGCCGATGTTGTAATGATATTGATTGAGGAACCGGTGTCAATTAAGACTCTCTTGAATGGCTTGTGATCGATCTTGGCCATGATATGCTGTGGAGGATCTATACTTTCTGTTGACAAAGGTTTGATTTCAAAATCATAGAAAGTGATGGAGGGCTCCATGCATGTTTGAATACTCCCCACAAAGTTGTTGAAGGCATTAGTATCTTGAGTTTGAAGCTCGATTGACTTTAATATTTCCATTAATGCCTCTCTATGCGGGGGAGATTGTTGAATGAGGTCATAGATCGATAACTTGGCGGAAGCCATTTTTAAGCTGGTAGTTAATCGGCTACTCAATGACATGATGGGTCGTTGGCGTTGAGTAGAATGATTTAGCGGTTGTTGAGAAGTACTAGCACGTCGTTGGGTCACTTGTTACACGAGGTGGACTGGGGGTTTGTACAGGTGGTCTGTGGTTCAGCCTGATTTGGTTGGTTCGCCCTTTGACCCCGGGTTACTACGTTAATAGTACCCACAAAACCTTGGTATTGTTGTACATGGTTGACTTGATTAGGAGGAGTTACATGAGTTACTCCCCCTGAAGTTGTTGGAGCTTCCTCCCGATGTGGAAGGGGTGTTTGAAATACACCAAGATTTTGATTTTGTTGGGCTAAGGGGCTATCCAATTTAATGGCTCCAATCTCAATAAGATCTTGGATCACATGTTTGAAAGTTGTACAATTATTGATATCGTGTCCATTTTGCCTATGATAAGGACAAAATAGGTACTCCTTGTAATACTTCCCCCTTCTAGATGGTTCTAAAGGTTTAAACTCAGGTAAAGTTAACTGATTTGTGCTATATAACTTGTTGAATATGACCGCATATGGTTCATCTAAAGGTGTGAACTGTCGCTTGGGACGATTTGTTTGCCAAGGTCGAGTTTCCATGGTTGGCCCAATATTGTGAGCTGGTTGAGGAGGGGCGGGTACCGCATGATAAGCAATTGGTTGCGGTTGACTTTGCATTACTTGTTGTTGTTGAGCCATTACGGGCTGGCTCGCCACCACTTGATTAACTTGGTTAACATTTGAGGTTGTACTAGCCTGTGCTTGTTTGTTTTGGCCATAATTATTATTTCGTTGTTGGCCCTTTTGTTGCCATTCTTTTCTACGGGGTTTTAAAACACCCTCTTGGACTTTAATGTCTTCTATGATACTTGCTTGGGCCAAAGCCTCTTCAAAAGTCCTGTATTGTTGTAATTGGAGTAACCAAGAGATAGGTTTTAGACAACTCCGGGTGAACATTTTGGTTAACTCCTCCATTGGTAGGGAGAATGGCAATTTATTAATGATAGCCCTCCAACGGTTTCCAAAGTCATAAACAGTCTCATCGTCATGTTGCTTGAGCTTGTATAAGTCGGACAATGAGACTTTCCTTTGTACATTTAGGGAGAATCGTTCTAAAAATAGATTAATCAATTGCTCGTAAGCATAAATGCTATGGTGAGGTAAATGATTGTACCATTGTACAACATCTCCTCCTAATGTCTGAGGAAAAGTTTTGAGCATAAGAGCGTCATTATTTTGGATTCTAAAGCAGGCATGCATGAATGAGCTCACATGTTCATGAGGATCCTCAGTTCCTCAAAATTTGTCAAACTTCGGTAATGTGAAATCGGTCGGATATGGCGGTGAAGGTACCGAAGGATGAATTGGTTGATTGATCAACGACCTTAGCGTAGGTTTCCGACTAGATGAGCTAGGCATGTTGAGCATAATGTTGTCAATCTGTTGTTGCATAGCATGGAGTCGAGAATCTTCATGAAAATTTTGATTCGTTTGATGATTATGATGATGCAATGGAGGAGTGGAAAAATGATGAGATGGGATGAAATTGCCTGGATTAGGCGGTGTGGAATGGACGGGTTGTTGGTATGGATGATACCGAAAAGAAGGTGATTGGGGTGAATGATGAAGCTGGGCTGGGTTGGGAGAAAGGTGGGGTAGGAATGGACACCACCGAAGATTGGGGTACCCGGGTGGGGCTCGAGCTAAGAAAAGGCTGGTTGGGTAGAAATTGGTTGGGGTGTAGGATTTACTACGACAGGTGGTTGGGCATTTTGTTGTTGTTGTTGCTGAAGCAACTTGTCGAGGTACTCCCTAACCTTATTAATTTCTAACCCAAGGGATGTGGGATGATTGGATGAAGGTGGAGGGCGGGCTGCCATGGTAGTCACGAGGAGACTGCGTAGCGGGGGCAATGAAGGTGGCTGAAGTAGGCGGTACACGGGAAGAAACAGATGAGTTGTGCCCCGGGTAGGGTGAAACCATAAATGGTTTGGGAAGAAGAGGGTTGAAATTGGTCATGGCTAGAGGAGGTTCCACCAGCCTCATAGAGAGAATTGGTGTACACCGGGGTAAATGGAGGAGAAAGTGGTCGGGAAGACACTACATTTGTCTCCAAAGGAGGACAATTGAGCATCTGGGAAGATGTTGGAGATGAAGTCGGCTGAGCAGATACAACATTAGCCTCAAAAAAAGGGTTAGTGTAGACCTGAGTGAAACCAGCGGGTATGGTTGATGCAATATCCTGCTGAAAAATAGAATCTTGCATAGGGGAATCTTGGATTGGCTCAAGGACATAACCAGTGCCATCTCTTAAGTGAGTTTGCACTTGGGCCATATCAATGTGGGTAATATGACGGGAATTGTCTTCCTCCATGGGCATGGCCATGCGATAGACGGTAGAAGGACGTGAAAGACCTGCAGGCGAACTCGCCTGAAATTCACTAGGATAAGTGGTCATGTTGGTGGTGGGGATGTTCTATGAATTATTCATTTGATTATTTAGATTTAACACTTTAGATTGATTCCTTGTTAAGACCATAACGCAATAAATCTAAACAAATTCAAAAAAATAAGAATGCAAAACTGGAATGATAAATTTACACTAAAGAAATTATCGAGAAAACAGTCACAACCTAGGTTTCAACCAATGTGTCTTACCTGCGGTTAATTACTTATTTTCTGATCTTAATGCGTAGTAAATTTTAAGTGTCCGGTTTATGAGTTTTGCATGTGATCTAATCTTGAATTATTCACAAAAAAAGGTAAAAACTATGGCTAGGAAAGGACAACGAGATTCTTACTTGGTGATGAAATCCGAGCAAGTTTGCTCGGGGGTGACCTATGGTGTATGAGGCAGAAGTTTAATGGATGGAGATGAATTCCACCGTCACTAAACTTCAAGCAATACACAGTGATGAAATCCGGATATTACTTGTTTTAAATGCAATATGAAATGCAGTGAATTTTATTTTAAGTGTTTTAGTTGTCTAATGTATACATACAAAGCTATAAATCAAAAGTTCTAATGATCTAAGCAAGAGGCCACTGAAAATATGCCATTTCCTCTGAAGAAGTGGAGTACACCGTTTAAAACCCCATGCCTACCAATGATATCAGATATCAAAGGAGCAACCGGAAGGTTCGTCCACTTCTCTGCCTGGAATCACCCAATGGCGGGAGTACTATTGACATCCAATCAATAGTCCTACTTAGATAACTAAAACAGATAATTCGTAGCTATTCTAATATGCGGCTAGGTATGCAATTTTTTTTTTTTATGCAAGCAACAACCAATAATGCAATGCGAGAAAAATGTAACTAAAAATGTAACAAAAAAAATGTATATACAGCTTAACTGTTCTTTTCCAGATTACTTAGTTTTTGTTCATTTTAAAGCAATGATCTGAAAAAGAAACAGAATACAGTAGAAAAACCAAAAACGTAAAAAGTACAGTTTAACAAAGAAAAAAAAAAACGCACTTACTCGGAAGCCTACGCTTTTTCTGTAAAACTGCCTTCAAACGCCCAAGGGAGTCTGCGCAGGCTGAAACGCACCTCTGCATTTCGGATCGGACTTCCAGACGCCGCTCTGCGTCTGCTGCGTTTTCTGCAAACTCCTCAGAAACCCTAGTTCGCTGGAACAACGAATTTCACGATTTTCGGAACCTGCAAAATAAAACAAAAATAGGAATAGATCAGTAAAGCAAGTATTAAAAACATGAAACCCTAGGGGGTCCCACCGTGATCGCCATTTGTAGATTAAAGATACAACGCCAAACAGAAATAAAGAAATCACAATAAAGGAATGCAAAACAGTTGTACAAAATGAATGATTTTTATTAATCAATGGAGTTTAGAAACTCCTTTTAAGTACAACAGGGCATGTAACCCTTTTCGTGATACAAAGTTACAATTTGTGCTAGGGTTCTCCGAAACCCTAGGCGGCACAATGTGGTGGCGTCTCCGAAGAATGTATCCTTAACCTCAACGAGAATGAGTGGGCTTCGTTGTATCCTTTGGCTCGGACCACTCCGGCTTAAGCGATTGCTATCAACAAATCGGATCTACCACTAGAATCCTGCACACATTAAAATTATCAAAGAGTTAGAAACTAATAAGAGGGCTCCACTTGTGTGAGCCCTCGAAACTGATCTAAAACCCTAGATTTATGAAATAAAAATAAACGAGAATGCGAGAATTCAACGACAGATTAATACATAAAGAAAGATTACTTGCTTTAGACGAATCTATACCTTTTCCTGTTAACGCGGCGAGACCAGGCGGCGGTGATGGATGCGGCAAAAGGGTTTAGTTCAGACTTAGGGCCGTAGAAGACTCGGAAGACTCAGGATTAACAGCAATAGCCAACTCCAGGACTTAGATAGGGAAGATAAGTAGGTTTAGCCGAAGAGATAGATAGGGTTTGAGCCATCAAGGTGACTCAATTTATAATCTACTCTTAGGGCACACTTTAGGGTTTTAACGACACTTTGAACGTGTGGCTAAGATTAAAGTGGATCCAAGGGTAGAGAATAAATCTAGGTTGTGAAACGGATTAAGATGGATGGACGGATGAGATTAAATGAAGGATGGACGGCTCAGATTAAATCACTTAAACTTTATTTATATATATATTAAAATATATTAAAATATTAAAATATATATATAAATATTAATTTAAATAAATTTGGGGATGAAAAATGGCGGGAAAAGTGAAATTGGGCCAAATAATGGTGGGAAAGTGTGGATTTGGGCCAAATAATGGCGAGGAAGGATGGATGAGCTGACACGTGGGCGCGGGGAAGGTATAGATGACTTACAAGTGGCTGGATTTTGGTGTCTACAGGTTCATCTCAAATAGATGCCTCTTTTTTCCTTTGTTGATCCTTAGTCTAGATCTGGCCTACAATATTTTTGTTTTGCTTGTTTGTGGTTGGTTCTCCTTTGCTTGGATGAATTCTCAGTAGGATTCGTATTGTTTTGTTCTGTAGAATTTGTTGTGCTCATGGTTGAATGTTAAGTGTGCTTATATTTTTGTTGCTTGGAAATGCACCCCATTGTGTTGGGTTGTCTTAAAGACGTCTATGACCTATGGAACATAAGCTAACCCGAGATGCACCCTCTTCTTGTTGTTTAGCTTTTGGTTAATTTTTGGTTTGGTTGTAGCCTAGTTTTAAACCTACGTTCTAAGCATAGCCTCATTCGGAGTAGAGAATGTATAAGCCATTATTTTATAAGGTTTTGAAGGGTATTTTAATCTATAGTTCTAAGCACCACCTTTTGTTTGGTACTGATGTGAATGTATCAAATGTTTCATTGTTGTAGTTGTTTGCTTTTTGTAGAGCATGCCTTATAGCATTGTATCATTTTGGCTCATTTTTTGAGCTAGTGTTGTAGATTTTTGGCTACGTAGTGCGCCCTAGAATCGTTTGCTTCAATTTTGATTAAATAGGAATTAATTTTTTAATAGGTATTAATCTAGAATGTTTATTTTGAGTTTGGTTTTTAATTAGTAAAGGGGTATATTGCTTTTTAGCTATCATTGTTTTTAAAAGAGATGTTTGGTTGACCTTTGGTCTTACTTTTAGTATTAAAAGTAGAATAGGAATGAAAGGGCCTATTGCTAAAGGATAGCTTTTGAATTTTATCTTGTTGTTTTGAGGATTGATAGGATATGTCATGGTATAGTTATCACTTGATTCTTCTATGGCACCTATGTAATGATTAGTTTGGTTTATATGAGTTTTAGGAATGAAAGGGATGGATGTGGAATCCAACCTATATAAGGAGATTATGGGGTCTCTTTACTTTTAATAGAAGAAATGTATGGTTTTACATTTATTACTTTGAGGTGTGGAACCTTGTATGTTTTAAAAGAAATTATGGGACTTCTTTGAAGGTATTTTCCTTGATTTTGTTAAGTAGGGAAAATGATAATTTGTTTTTGGAAAAGAACTAGAGACTTGAATGGTGTAGTTTGAGTATCTTTGTATGCTAATTGCAATAAAAGTTAGAATGCATTTAGGAATGCACTATCACGTGTAGGATTTGTATTGATCCCTTTTAGAATTTTTTACTCTTGGGGGAGATCAAGAAAAACAATGGAGTAGTTATAAAGAAGGTCCTCTTGTGGTTTGGTGTAAACTATTTTAATTAAATTTGTATAAGTAGTCCTATGAAAGATGCTAAGGACAAAGGCCAAATGAAGGGCTTGTAAAATGTATTGATTTTATCATGAATTAGAGTTGTTCTTGAATGTAAATATAATTGTGATACATTACTTTAGAATTGCAATGAATGAATATTATACTCAATGATGAATGAATTACTTTGGAGCAAAATAAAATGTTATTTGGTCTTTATCTTATTTTATGCAATATGAAAGGAAAGATCTTTTATTTCAAGTATTATGCTTAGATTACTTTTAAATTCATCTAAGGAAATAAGATGATTTATTTTGGATATGAGCAATAATGAAAAAGAAGAAATGTTAATATCAAAGATGGGGTGTGTTGATCTATGCTTCTTTTAGTTCAAGGGAAGAATGTTTTGGGGGGTAAACTTAGTTTTTCCTTATAGATAAACCTAAAAATATGCAACCTACCTAAAGTAGTTACAAAGGTGTAAATCCTAAGGAACATGCAATGAATACTCTTCGATAATAAAATTTTGAGGAGATTTTAAGGATGGTGAATCTTTGGAATGGGAGTGTTGGGTGGTGAAACCTGAAACTCCTACCCATCCATGGAGTATTGGAACTCATTAACATAATGTATTTAGTGATG